>JASAND010017149.1:0-116992 GCA_030248195.1 Trissonchulus latispiculum | reverse complement strand
TGGCCAGGCAGGGAAACAGGCCTCAAATTCGAATTTTAAGACCCCGAAAACCCCCTAGAACTAATTTTTGTTGAGATCCGCCTTCAAATAAAACATTTCCCAAGGGCTCACCTCCCGAATACGGGAATCGGCGCCCTAGAGTTTGCAGATTGACAGCTACGTTAAAGTTTGTATTTTTACTGAAACAGCCACCCTCGAAAACTCCCGTAGGAAAATATTCGCTAAATTTGGTTGAATATTTTCCATCAAAAACCTATTTACCCCCTAAAGTGTAAGATGACGTGAGGTGAGCCGCCCTGGGTAAGGAGATGCCATCAACCTCCCCCGAATTCGGATCTCACAAATTTCTAATGATGGCCAAAACGCAAAATTTTCGGTATATAACTCAATACCTTTTCGATAAAATGTGAGAAAAAGTTTTCAAAAAATGACTATTTTTAATCGAAATTCAGCTAACTTTTGGGCACAAAAGGGACTAGGGGATCAGAGGGAGAGCAAAAATAGTAGCGACGCTAGGACTTTCTTGAACGGGTGGGAACTAAAATGTTTTATTATATACAAGCAAGAGAACATAATTTAAGAGTGTGCTACTACGCACACTCTATGTTATCAGAGCAAAAACTATGCTCTGCTCGCTAACGGCCCCCCCGCAACTCAGACCAGGGTTTTTTCAAAACGGTCAGTGGGCATTTTAATGGGCAAATTTAGAGATCGGTGGGCAAAATTACAAAATTTTGCTAAGCGATTTTTAACCTTAATTTTAACTTTGCTTTAATTAATAACGTGTTTTCTTCCATACCATCGAATTTCCTGTCGTTTTCTTTAGTTTTGCCTTAAGCAATCTTAGTTTTTATATATACAATGCAGGGTTCTTATACATATTAATACATATTAAAACAACAGTAGGAAGGGGGCGCAGCCAGGGCGCACATAGTAGTGGGGCGGCCGCCCCCCGAAACCAGATGTAAAGGAAAATTTTGCGGACGTAAAATTTCAAAAATTTTCGCGCCTTCGGCGCGAAATTTACCTCACTTTTGCTTAATTTATCCTTATTTCAGCGTTTTAAACCTTTCAATAGCAACTTTTTAAACTTTTCCAAAAATTTTCGCGCCTTCGGCGCGAAATTGTTTCTATTTTTGCTGAATATACGCTTATTTTTGCATTTTAAACGTTGGTGTCCAAAATTTTTCAACTATGGGGGGCGATGCCCCCAGACCCCCCCCCCAATTTCTCTGAGGTCCGCCCCCCCTGAAAAAAGTTCCTATGTGCGCCACTGGGCGCAGCCCCCCAGAAGCTGAACGAATTTTTTAAATTTTGATATTTTTGCACATGTTTGTAGTCATAGTTTCGATTCTCTGCAGTTGCGCTTTTTTATAAATACAAATTTTGCAACATTTCGTGGACACATATTTAGAAATAGACAATAACAAATCTAGAAATTAGACAATAAGTGAAGTTAAGTAAATTTAATCAAATTACAATTTAGTAGTGACACAGGAACCCCAGCGGGGGGTCTGGGGGGCGGCAGCCCCACAGAAAAACATTGAAGATTTTTTAAAATTAGCAATAAAACCGTAATAGAAATGTTCACTTCTTTTACCTCTGTGGTCCAATTTTTCAGTGGGCAAACTGCTGGGTAAATTTAAATTTGAGTGGGCAAACTTTTGGCCGAGTGGGCAAATACCCCCAATTTTGCCCAAAAAACCGTGACTCAGACCCTAGTGACTCCCCCCGCAAATCAGTACCTAGTCGAAACGTGGGTAAGCTCACTCGCTCCATGTTTACGTGCTTAAGCTCGAAAACACAAGCAGTACGTGCGCGAATTTTGTGCCTGCTTCGAGCTTTAGAACACAAACATAGCCGACAAAATTCTTTGAAGTCAAGGGTCTAATTTGCGGGGGGGTGCAGGGTATTTTTTACAGGAGGGGGGGCGGGCCCCCCCCCGAAATCGCCCCCTCCCGAGATTTTTGCATCCCCCCCCGGGATTTTTTGGGTGCCCAAATTTTTGCCAAAAATAGGCAAATTTTCAAAAATTTTTCGGCCTCGCCGAAGATTTTTTCGTAAAAATATATAGCTATTTTTAGCTTAAATCCTGGCATTTTTGAGAACTTTTAGCGTTTTACCATGCAAAATACGCCAAAAAATACAATTTTTTGGCTCATTTAGGCAAAAAATCTTCCCCCCCGTAAATTTGCCCGCCCCCCCGGGACGACCCCCCGAAAAAAAATCCCTAAAAATACCCGAAAAAATCCCTAAAAAATACCCTGGGGTGGGCCGTTCGCGAGCAGAGCATACTTTTTGCTCTGATATATAACAGAGAGTGTGCCTAGTGGCACACTCTTATATTATGTACTCTTGATACAAGTAATAAAAATGCTCCCCCGGAGCATGAAAAAGTATATAATATGCTATTAAGTAATAATGCGTAATAAGTAATATGCGGTAAGGGGAGGTAAAATTCAGGGAGGGGTAAAATTGGTCAAAAAATTTGGGGGGGGATACCACCCCTCCCCCAAAAGGAAACTGGCCATATAAAAATAACGCCCATTTAAAAAAATTTTCGCGTTTTCGGCGCCTAATAAGCGTATCGTAGCATCATATACATATACGTATATAACACGTGTTTCGCACTCAAATATCAGTGCCAAATATACTATATATCTGGAATATCTGGTGTATTACTTTGCTCAACTTCAGAATCATTTGAGTGCACGAACACGTGCAAGGACTTAAGCACTTTTTAATTTCAAGAATGATCTGTAAAAATTCTACGAAGGTGACCAAATCCTGGCTTTCCCCCGACTCGGGATTTTTTGGAGGCCCAAATTTTGCCAAAAATAACCAATTTTCAAAAGTTTTCCGGCCTCGCCGGAGATTTTTTGTAAAAATAGCTATTTTTAGCTTAAATCCTGGCATTTTTGAGCACTTTTTCCGTTTCACCATGCAAAATGCGCCAAAAAATACCATTTTTTGGCTAATTTTTGCAAAAAATCTTCCCCCCGCCGAAAATTTCCCCCCCTCGGGCCCGGGAGGGGGCCGGGACGCCCCCCCCTCCGGAAAAAATCCCTAAAAAATACACCCGGTGGGTCTCATGGGGCAGCTCGCAGGGTATTTTTTAGGGATTTTTTTTCGGGGGGGGGGCTTCCGGGGGGGGAAGAAATTTTCGGGGGGGGGGGGAAGATTTTTTCGCAAAAATGAGCCAAAAAATGGTATTTTTTGGCGTATTTTGCATGGTGAAACGCAAAAAGTTCTCAAAAATGCCAGGATTTAAGCTAAAAATAGCTATTTTTGCGAAAAAATCTCCGGCAAAGCCGGAAAATTTTTGAAAATTGGCCTATTTTTGGCAAAAACTTGGGCCTCCAAAAAATCTCAGGGGGGGGGAAGCAAAAATCCCGGGAGGGGGCGATTTCGGGGGGGGAAGGCATTTTCGGGGGGGAAGGTCAATTTCGGGGGGCCCCCCGCCCCCCCCCTGTAAAAAATACCCTGGTTCGGAGAGCGCCCCATAATTGTGTGTTTTCAAAATGCTTAATTAGGCGTAACTAATTAACGGTAAGGAATTAAGAGCTAATATTTACATTTTGAAATCCCCAAGCCAAGAGCTTTCGAATGATACCAAACTTGCCCGGAAAAAATTAACTTTAAAAATTTTCATTTTTCAGACCTACTTTCTAAATGGGTTTTTTATTCTCTTGTGTTTCTCCTTTACGCTCGTGCTATATATTCTAGCACACTGATTTTTCATAGATATGAGATATGAGCTCCAAAACATAGCAGCAGGAAGCGCGACTCTTTCTAACCTATGTACGCAAAGATCAAGTCATTTCGTTCACTCCTGCTTATTTATGACATTTTGAAAATGACAACTACTTTTTGGTTCAACCATCCAAAAATTTACCAAAAGTTTGGACCGATGTAACTTTTGACTGGGTTGGGTTAGAAAAGTTTTGCAAATATCTGCAATGATGGCAACTCTTCCTCTTTGCACACAGCCAAAATTAGACCGATCCGCTGAACCGTTAGTCTGGCACATTGCCAAACGTGGCGGGGAAAAAACCCACTTGGGGGGGGGGAACCCACCCAAATTTTTTTTAAAATTTTTTAACAACTCAACACGGAAACAATTAGAGACTATAGCACGGTACTATCGAGCACGCTGCGTCATCCTATGCGGTCAGATTCGGACAATTTTGCTTACCTGGCTAGCTAGGGGCTAAAAACCTTAAAAGTGCCATTTCGCAGCTGGAGGACCCAATACAGGTACAATTGTGGATTTTAACAGCCAATTCTACGTAAAAAACCATTCTCTACACGATAGAATAATAAGTTTTATCAAATTACATCATTTTTAGCATTTTTCAAAAATTGCCCTATGTTTATGTGTTAAACTTTATGAAACCTGGCGCTGGCCAGTTGATGCAGCATTTTCAACGGCATATGAGATCTCAAAAACAGCTACTTAGATCGGGTTTTTTGGTTCATACTAACTAAAAAAGGGTTGAATTTTACACTGGAAGTATCAGAATTGCGATAGAACAATTTTTAAGACCTGTGAGGGGTGGGTTTATTTTCCCCCCATTTGGGTTTTCCCCCCATTGGGTTTTTTCCCCCGCTACTTTTTGCATTATACCACTCTAACGGTACAACTTAGAGAAGTGCAAATAGGCTTAAAAGAAAGTTCTAAGTACGCCAAGTACGATGGTATATAAAGTTCTCATCTAACCCTTATAAAAAAAGTTTCAGCCAAAATCCGAAAATGTGGGTTTTTCCCCCATGGCTATATATTTTCCCATTGTTTTCTATTTTAGAAAACTAGTAGAAAGTAATTTGAAAACAATTAGAAAAAATTTGTCAACTGCAGAAAACAAATGGAAAAAATTCAATTTTTTGCAATTGTTTTCTGGAAAAGGGCTTCGTGTGGGGGTGGGGGGACCCCCCTCCAAAATCCCCCCAGATTTTCAGATTTTTGCTACCCCCCCCCCCCAGATTTTTGGCCAGGCGGGGTCCTCCCACCCTTCGTCGGAACCCCCCCCCCCCCCCCCAGATTTTTTGTCCAGCCACACCTATGGTCGGAACCCACCACCCCCCCCAGATTTGCCCAGCCACACCTATGGTTTGGGGGGGGGGGGGGGGGGACCCTCCCCCGAACGAAATGGAGGGGTCGCCACCCCCCCTAAAAATTTATTCCTACCCCTCTCCCAAATCGATTTTTTTCAGACCCCTCCTCCCTAAAATTTTCAAACCTCTACCTAAATTTTTGAAAATGTTTAGCTAAAAATTCGAAATTTTCCCAAAAATTCCAAAAACTGCTAGAATTCGTTTATTAAAGCTAAAAATCGTTAAAAATAGCTGTAAATTGAGAAAATTTTTCAATTTTTTAACGAAAAACCTACTTTTTTCGAAAATTTTTTCGCAACGTAATCGACCCCACCCTTTCACCACCCCCCCACCCCCCAGAAAATTTTTCTTACCCCTCCTCCCCCCAAATCGACTTTTCGCGACCACCTAACTACCTCCACTTTTTTTCGCCAGCCACACCTATGTTTGTACCTTAAAACGCCAAAAACAGATTCGCGTTAGCATAGAAATAATATATAGTGCCCAACAGTATTAATGAATTAATACATTTTTAATGATCATTTGCATGAATGGCGTTAATGGTCATTTTTTGAAAAATATTCTAAAATTTTGACCTAAAATCGCTTTGAAACTATGCAAAAACGCCTGAAACGTTAAAAACAAGTCTTATTTTGATGAAAAAAGGACTAAATTACAGAAAATTTTGCATTTTTTGGCCATGTTTCGAAATTTCTGAAATTTCTAATTCTGGGGGGAGGGGTTTGGGGGCATAGGTGTAACGGAGATTTGGGATGGGGGGGGGGGGGGGTCCCCCAGTCGCGGCGCCAGGAATTTTTGACGGGGGGGGCCCGACCCAAAAATCCGGCGACCTTTTTTTTGGGAAATCCAAAATTTTTGCCAACTTTTAGCAAATTTTACCTTCATTTCCCAAAAATTTTTCGATTTTTGGCAAAAATTTGCCGATTTTTAAAAAAAATTTCTTAAAAACACTCAAATTATGCATATAAACAGCTGGAAAATTTTTCAAGGGGGGGCCCGACACCCCGAAGGGAGGGGCCCAAATCGCAAAGGGGGGGCCCGGGGCCCCCCGCCCCCCCCCCCTGGCGCCGCCAATTTTCTGGGGGGGGCCCCCTCTGGAGACCCCCCCGACCCTCCCCCAAAAATTTTTTCCATTTTTTATGCCAAAAATCGCAGCCAATTTCAGCTGTTTCTAATAATAAAAAACATCTAACCATAAAGCAATTTATCATTAGACAGTGGTTTTAAACACAAAAACTTGATTGCCAACATGTTTCCAAGTTCAAAATAAGGTCAATATTGAGTCATAAGATCCATAATACAGCTAAAAAACGTGTATTTCTCATAATAATAAACAGTTTAAGCCAAAAATTTGGACATTTTTGAAAATTTTTTCAAAATTTACCCTAAAAATACTCAATTTGTGGCCATTTTTCGCGCCTTCGGCGCGACTATCCCCCCCCCAGTTGGGGAGGGGGGGGGGGTCGGGTCCCCCCCAAAACGTTTTGGGGGAGGCTTGAAAAAAGGCTTGGGGGGCCCACCCAAACCCTCCCCCACCTTACACCTATGGTTGGGGGGCCCCATCACATTTCGGAGGTCGGCCAAGATTAATCCCCCCAGACCCAAAGTTCCAGGGAAACTATGGGAAAACCCCATCCAAATTTTTTTATCAGCTCAACAGGGAAATAATTCGTGGCTGTAGTACAGTATTATTGAGGACGCTGCGTCACCCTATGCTGTCAGATTTGGGCAATTTTGAATACCTGGGTAGTTAGAGGCAAAACCATAGGTGTAACGGAGATTTGGGGTGGGGGAGGCTCCCCCCCCAACATTTTCTGGGGGGGGGGCCCTCTGGAGACCCCCCCACCCCCCCCCCCCCCGCGCCCCCCCCCCCACCCCCCCCCAAAAAATTTTTCATTTTTTATTCCATAAATCGCATTTTCAGCCGTTTCTAATGCCAAAAAACATTCAACCATGAAGTAATTTTATCATTAGACAGCGGTTTTAAACTCAAAAACTTGATTGCCAACATGTTTCCAAGTCCAAAATAAGGTCAATATTGAGTCATAAGATCCATAATACAGTTACAAACGTGTATTTCTCATAATAATAAACAGTTCAAGCCAGAAATTTCGACATTTTTGAAAAATTTTTCAAAATTTACCCTAAAAATACCCTATTTTTGGCCATTTTTCGCGCCTTCGGCGCATTTCCCCCCCCCCGGTTGGGGGGGCGTCCCCCCACCAAAAAGTTTTGGGGGGGGGGTTGAAAAAAAGGCTTGGGGGGGGCTACCCCCCCCCAACCCCACCCCCCCCACCTTACACCTATGGGCAAAACCCTAAAAGTGCATGAGGGCCCAGCAGAGGTCTAATTGGGACTTTTGATAGCCAATTGTACGTAAAAAACCATTCTCTACACGATAGACTAATAAGTTTTATCAATTTACATCGCTTTTAGCGTTTTTCAAAAATTGCCCTATGTTTATGTGTTAAACTTTATGAAATTTGACCGTTTGATATTGATGCTGCATTTTCAATGCCACGACATGAGACCTCAAAAAAGCTACCTGGATCTGTTTTTTACTTATACTAACTAAAAAAAGTTGAATTTTACACAGGAAGTGTCAGAATCGCGCTACGACAATTTTTAAGACCTGTGAGGGGTGGGTTTTTATTTAACCCCATTTGGGGGTTTCCCCCTCTTCTTTTTGCATTATATACCGGCCTAACGGTACAATCTAGAAAAGTGCAAATGGGCTTAAAAGAAAGTTCTAATTACGCCAAGTACGATGGTATATGGAGTTCTCAGCTAGCCCTTATAACAAAAAAGTTCTAGCCAAAACCCGAAAAAGTGGGTTTCCCCCCCATGGCTATTCCTGGGGAGAGGGAGCCCCTCCCCCCCAATGGACAAGTCCCGACCCCACCCCACCAAACCACCAGATTTCCAAAATGTACCCTCCCCCAGACTTAAAGTTCCAGGAAAACTGTGGGCGCCCCCTCTAGCGCTGCCACTGTTTTCATATTGTCTGTGCTTTTATCAGTTTATTGTTTGTACTTTAGTTCTCATTCCTTGCATGGCTGCTTTTGCCTTTTGAACCAATAGAAAAGCATTTTTCGTTATCCTAGATTTTTCGTTATCCTATCACCCTAGACCCTGACAAGGGTAGGAGAATTCTCCGGGGGTTACCTTTACCTTTTACCTTTTTTACCTAGATGGCATCAAACCAAGGCGCTGACAGTGAAACTGGATCTAGTTCACAACGCTCCTCGGAGATTACTCCGGAGCAGGAGTACTTCCTCTATGAGTTGGAGACTAGTGATGCTGGGAGCATTGGTCTCGTTTTGAGGTATGTTCGTATGTATCTAACGTGATCGTTTTTAGCGAAGCAGTATATACATGCGAGGAGCAAAATAGACGCGCTCGAGGGCAAAAACGTCTGGATGTGTAGCCATTGGGGAAACCCACATTTTGATAGAACTTTTCATTAAAGGCGCAACGCTTTAACTCAAAATACCCTGTCTATGAAGGTTACTAGAGATCTCATGTGCTATTGAAAATTGGCATTTTTTTAGGGGTTTGAAAGTGGGGGGGGGGGGTTCGCGTCCCCGATGAAGGGGGACGTGGGGGGGGGGGTGGAGTCAGAGGTAATTACCGAAATTGTTAGCGAAAAATTAGTATGTTTAAGGTAAAAACGCAAAAAATTGCTGTTTTTAAGCTTAAAATTAGCTTATAAGTCCATAAATTAGCTAAAAATTGAGACAATATTTGAAAATTTGACCTCCAAAACCTAATTTTTTGACACTTTTGGGCGACCCCCAAAAAAGTGGGTGGGGGCTTGCCGAAAAGTGGGGGGGGGAACCAAAAAGTGGGGGCCCCCACTAAAAAATGCCAGGAAAATGCCGCATCAATCGGACAGGTTTCATGAAGTTTAACACAAACTGTTTGAAATAATACCACAGTTTTTGGAAAAAGCGATGTATATAATTTTAATTTATATATATATATATATACGTATATATATTAATCTAACATTAAGAAATTTGTTCTTGCGTTCAACCTATGAAAATTTACAATTGGGCTTGTATCACAGGGTTCTCTAGCAGTGAAATGACACTTTTAGGGTACGTGACGAAGTCACTAAGCGTGATAGCACCAATCCTACCAAGTGTTTCCGCTTATATTTGTATTTTCTGAACTTGTTTCTTCCATTAATAACCGCAATTATGTTCCAGCCATAGTTTTTTGTTCCCAAATATGTTCTTTGGAACAAATTTTTTCCAAAACGAACCAACATTTTTAAAAAAGAATAATTTTGGAACAGGTCCGGTTTTGTTTTGGTTTTGTCAGGTCCAGAACACCCTGGTTCAGGGGCGGATCCAGGGGGGCGGGGGAGGGCGGCCGCCCCCCCCCCCCCGTCGCGATTCGAAGGTAGGAAAAATTAAGGAGAGAAAGAGGAAAAGGGGCAAAAAAACCAAAAAATTTCGCGCCTTCGGCGCGAATTTTCTACTTTTTAGCCGCATATTTATTGAATCAGTGAAGAAAAAGCTTGAAATGCATCCTATTTTTCGGAGAAAATTACCATTTTTGCCTAAAATGTCAAGAATTTAAAAAATTTGTTCAGTTCTTCAGTGTGAAAAGAACTAAAGATCCGAAGACCGATTTTATTGCAAAAACAAAAAATTTCTTCAACTTCTGGGGGGCTCCGCCACCCAGACCCCCCGCTGGAAAAATTTTACCGCCCCCCGTCACGAAATCCTGGATCCGCCAGTGCCCTGGTTGTATTTGTATCAACATTCTTATTATCCTCATATTACTGTGTACAGCTTTTAAATAGGGCTATCTATGATGGTGGAGATGTGCCTAAGTTTATTCGGGCCCTAGAAAGAAAGATTCGCCATTATGATCGAGATATCGAGCGCTTATGTAATATTCATTATCAGGGCTTCATTGATTCGATTCGTGATTTGTTGCTGGTCAAAGGCGAATGTGAACAGTTGAAGGTTAGTTTCTGGCACTTCGATTTTACAATAAGCAATGAGGCGAAAGTTAGTTTTTTTCTGAACATACGTACGCACTGTATATATATAATTGAAGTTATTCCTTTGACAGAGCATATGGCATAATGTAAGAAATTTGGTAACATATTAGCACTCTTTATGCACGCATACTTGGAGAATCTATTTATACTTTGCTGTCGATGGTTCAATCCCTGGTGACTATAAAGCTTTCTCGGCTCTAGCTAACAAGCTATCCATCCTTTAAGTGTTCGATAAATGGTTACCAGCTCGAGAGGGGGAAGATAACGGTAGTCTGTGCAGAAGGGCTGTCCCTCCCGTCACGGATGCAGTCATCATTTGAGGTGACACTTCTGGCTCTATGGGTTAAAATCCGGGATGAGCAGTCAGTGGTAACCTATGTTCTGTGGCAGGACGGCGATCTCTCTAGGAATAAACATTTGAAACTGAACCAAGCTTGCGGAGATAATGATGAAGGGCTTCAAATGGTGGTTAGTGGTGCGTTAGCGGTGATTATTGGTTTGGTTAGCCGTAGGCTCTAGAGTAGACTAAGCTATGTATGCTTAACTGGCACACTATTTCGATGGAAAGGTAATTGTAGTTTGTGTTCAGGGGCCGATGTTATTAACGTCCATACCCGGGTTAAGTCGCAAACCTGGGTTAAGTTCATGTGTTGAAGATAATTAAATGCCAAATAATACCAAATAAACCCGGGTTAGCGACTTAACCCGAGTTTGGGCGTTAATAACAGGAGTAACTGCAGATGACGGCCTGCCCACTCTATGGGCGACTTATCCAGCATTTTAACCTTGTGCCATGATATAACATGACATGAGCCATAACGATTACTCTCTTGCTTGCTAACTGGTTAACAGTTTTCAGGACAAGATTGCGTTCTTGGACAAGCATCTTCAAGAAAGCAGTCTACCCTTATTCAAGAAAGCCGAAGAAATAGTCCGATACAGGAAAATGCAACGTAATATTGCTGCAGGTGTGGACAGCATAACCCTTTGCTTACCAAGTAAGTTGATTTTACCATAATCTATCTATCTATCTATTCTGGCGGCAGGCGGATAAGTTCATATAACCAGCTATCAATCCACAATCCTGCACACGTCTTCGCCGCTGGGGTACAAAGTAGCACGGATTAGTGCGTTAGTTCCGACTAACTAACGATTAGCGACTCGGCAGCATTATTTAAGGTCTGTGAATTATTTTCCGACACCACCATTAGCGCTGACCGATGGCCAAGGTCACCAGCCACAGTCATGTCCCGCAAAGGCAGAATCCATTTAGCGCTTTGATCAGGCGCCCCAGGAACACGTGGAAGGATAATCACCGTCAGCATCGACCACTGCAAGAAGAAGAGTCTCCAACCAGTCGCGATTCTTCTACTACCAATTTTACCAAAGTCGGTAGGGGCAGAGGGCTGGACGTCCGCGCGACATATCGTGTGCTCTATTAGTCAGTTCTTGCTTGGGATCTCTTCTCCTTCAACAACTCTGTTTTCGTTGACGTAAGGCTTATAATGCGTGGGTATGTATAAGAGATTATTTGTGCGTTTGCACGACAAGGGCATTCCTCACCCATACCCGAAACCTTTTTTGTTTAAGCCCTTGAAAATTACAATTTCCTGGCGGCATCCAAAAGCGCCTGCTCGCAGCAGGCCTACGCCGTAGGATGATTTTACGTAAAGATAAAGTCTCACATACCTGACCATATACGTAGCCTCCCTACCCATTATGTGTTTGACTACAGTTAAGAATGTATAATACTTATTTCAAATCCATCCCGGAAAGAAAGATCAGAAGTTCTTCTAGCTGAGTCCTTCAATAAAGTGTTCATCGGAGGCCTTGTTTGATACATACTTCTTCTTCTTCTTCTTCTGTGGCGGCCGGCGGACGAATCCATATGGGGAGTCTCCACCTCCAAGCCCAGCACACGTCTTAGCAATGGGGTCAGAAGGGGAACCCCGGAATAGGGCCAAGTTAGGGACAGCCGGAATAAATGGCCTAATGGAATAAATAAATGGAATATCAGGCCCCGGTACAGACTGGAGCCAAAAATTACCAAAATTGTTTACATTTTTTGACCGAAATTTTAAATTTTCGAAAGTCAAAAAGTTACAAATCCTTTGTTTTCCCGCCGATATGAATGAAAACAACGATAGTAACGTTTGTATATCAAAAATTATTGCAAACTTTAAATTTTCCAGAAAGTTTTTGAAAATATTCGGCTTGGACCCCCAATTCCCAGGCCCTGCCCCGGTAGTGGCGGCCCCGGTGCATCTCTAGTACATTATATACCTGGGTCCTGAGAACGTACACTCTATGATAACAATTGTGGCTAGTGAGCCACTCGTAAGTTGTCATGTCATCGTCAGCTACTTGTACTTGAGTGTCGTTTTAACATACTTTTTACGTGCTCGTTCTTTTTAGTGCTTGAGAAGTACAGTAAATTGCAAGAACAGATGGCACAGAAACGGTAGGATAGATGTGAAACTTTGTTGAACATTGAACGTTAGCTTTACTAATTTTCTTTGCGTATGACTTCATAGTTGGATACGCAGCTTGGTCCTGCACAGGTACATATTAACTGGCATTTTTTAGGGTTTTGAAAGTGGGGGGGCGAGCCAAATGTAAAATATACCGAAAAAACGCAAACAATCGCTGTTTTAAGCTTAAAATGAGCTTATAAGTCCATAAATTAGCTAAGAATTGAGAAGATTTTTGAAAATTGGACCTCAGAAACCTAATTTTTTGGCACTTTTGGGCGACCCCCAAAAAAGTGGGTGGGGGCTTGCCGAAAAGTGGGGGCGGGGGCTCCGAAAAGTGGAGGGGGGCCCGAAAAGTGCCCCCCACTAAGAAAATGCCAGTATTAACTACACATGGTAGTATAACATTAGTTTTTCATCTAAGTGTTCTTCGTTTCTATGGATTATAATTATACTGGAACTGGATTATCTAGAGACGGGTTGGACGATCCGCAAAACCGCTTTATGCGTATATTATGATGTACTGTCATGTCACGTATACTAAAAATTTATGTAACTATATATAATGGATGGATTCAAACTGTATATATTTGCCTATGTTTAAAGTGCTTCCTGTCTTATGATTGGTAGATAGGATCGTTTTTATAGCCACTATCCTGCATTGAAAACATTGGAACAGTTGGAACATACTTACTTTCCTCGCTTGGGAGAGTATCGTTTTGTGCGCCAGCTCATTGATAAAGTTGCCACCATACGAGAAGAAATCAAAGAAGCTTCCTTTTCAGAATTTAAGGATTTCCTTGAAAATATCCGCAAAGTTTCAGTTCGTGTTGGCGAAGTTGCCTTAAGACATGTACGTAAGGCCATGGTTAATTAAATTAGCTATTGTTGATTATAGTCAGGGCTTGGCTATACTTCACTTTTGTTGAATTACTTGAGTTATATAACTGTTTTGAATATAATTGATCTTGTTTTGCGATGGTTCTATCAAGTTATGCCTAAACACTTTGCTTTCGCAAAGTCTTTGATGACAAAGTTGCTAGCTTGAGCTTGAATCCATTTAAAATGGGAATGTGTCGCAGATTTCAAATATAATCTTATGCCTGTCCTGGGAGGATAGATGAGGAGGATTAATATTTGTTCGCTGTCCAAAAGACCATGGCAAAACCTTAAAAAATTAGTCGTTTTCAATCCAATGGATAATTTAGCTAAAATTCGGGCCCTTCTGTGCGGTACCGTGGTGATCGCCCCTCCATCCTTCTTTGACAAGACATGATAGGTAAATATCTGTGGAGTCTAACTGCAGTCGCTATACTTTTTGTATTTACAGTTTTACCGAGTTAAGTTGATTTTTGTAGCTGCCATTAGTTTTGCAGGTTGCTGATCGTCATGCCATTGACTCCACTGTGGTGTCTTCCCGAAAGCGCTCCAAACTGCTCCCTCCTGGCCTTTTACCCGGTGGCGGTTCCCTCGCCAATGGACCCACTGCTGTCGGTAGCCCGTCTTCCCTTGATGAAGATGTACGTGTTCTGTGTTCCTTCATTAGTTTCAAGAAATCAAGCATAGCATTCAATCCTTTTTCAATCTTTTTCTATGGCAAATTATGTGGAAATAAATATTTATAAAAAATATTTTGGCGTCGATGGATGTAAACCAAAAAATTGCATATCTGCAGTATACAAAATTATGATTGGAAGCTGTGTCTAATTATGACTGCACATGCAGTGATTCCATATTTTGCTGATTTCAGAATAACTTCGTTTTATGGGTAGAAATAACTTGACAATAGGCATCAATAACCCATTTTACGGATTGGTTTTGTTTTATTTTTAGGAATTTATTGCTCAGGATATTGTTGATTTTCAACCTGTTTACCGGTGCTGCCACATTTTCTCTGTTCTGGTAATTTACCTTTGCATTAAAATAATAGTGTCATTAACTGGTAGACTAGAAACCCAGCGGAATTATTTCTCAACTTTTTCTGTACCAATGCACAAAGCAGAGCGGAACGTAGCTGCATTTTTTATTAGTTTACCAGAAACAATAAAAGATGTGTAGACCCTTAGCGGATCCTGAAATTTGTGACGGTGGTGGTGGCAATGGACAGAAGGCAGTACAGAAAGTTTTGTTTTTGCAATAATATCGTTCTTCAAGCATAATTGTTTTATTTTGAAGAGCCAAGAAAATGTTTATAAACATTTGCACATTATTATAGATAAAAATATAGATCTTTCTGTGAATTTCGGATCCGTTTCGTGGCTTTTTTCATAACTATAAACAGTGAATTTGCCATTAAAAGGTTGAAAAAACTCGACTGGTGCGTAATTCTTTTTAGTTTTTGCTTATTTTTCTCCTAAAGTTTCCTATTTTTTCGAAGGGTTCTTTTCATGGGTCCGCCCCTGGTGTAGATAGAAATTAGAAATTTTAATTGGGGTGACAGTTATTTTCTGTTGAACTCTGTGAGTTGCTCTGTGTATTTCAGGGTGCCAAAGACACTTTCGAAGACTATTATCGCAAGCAAAGGAGAGAGCAAGCCAGCTTGGTCCTGCGATCTCCAGAAAAACTGGTAAATAAATCTAATATGCATGTTTTTGTTTCTATTGGCAGTACCAAGTTATGAGAGTTTTTTTATAATTTTGTGTTCGCTTAGTTATTGAACAAAAGCTCAAAGTGTTGTTGGTTTTTATAGGCTAACGATTCCGACTTGGTAAGCTAAAGTGCGCGCCCCAGTTGCAGTCCATCACGCTTGCGTGCTCGACCCATTTATTCGTTTGTAGCAATTTGATTTGTCCATTGTGTCTGTTAAGAGATTAAGGTCTCTTGTGGAGTTCGAATTGACTTACGTCCTCCGCTACATCCTCTGCACTCTATCGGCTGACCGCCTATAAATCAGCCCTCCCATTGACCCTGGCCCTATACAGGTACGAAATCCAAACGGGGATCGGGTCTATCTTAGTGTACTTACATGTTAAGCTTGACGGGGCCCAATTTGTGCGTGGGTGTAAGCTGGTTTGATTTACACATCTGTGTACAAAATATACAAGCACGAGCCCGATTTGGACCCCGTACCTGTATAGGGGGGTCTGATCCTGATCTATGGTTAGCCGATAGCGCGCATCGGATGTAGTGAGCTCATAATACATAGCGTATGGCGCTTGACATACCCTTATGTTTTACGTACTCTTGGTAGTGTCTTGTCAGCTTAGCTGCGTGGGCAGCAAGTACGTAATTACCCATGGACTCCTTCAGTCCTCCCAAGATTTTATGATTTTAAGACGATGAGTAGAATAAGCCACTTGGCGACTTCTCTTCGTTGCTTTGCCTAACGGTGCTGCGACGACAATAATTTTGATTGGGAGGTTTGGAAGGTCTCCTAAAGCGACTCCCACCGTTTTTTCGGGAAGGGGGTAACCAAAAAAAGGCAAGCTGTCCTATTGGAATTATACTGCACGTGCCCCCAAATTTAAAAGCTTTAACTGCAAGAACTGCCAGCAATTTAACATTGCAGATTTAAAAAGGCAAGGTAACGCGATACCCGCAAAACCGGACAAGGTAACTCAAAACTGTAGGTGCTGTAGATTCCTTAGTTGCTTACTTTGCAACTTACCCTTGTACATATACTTATACAAGTAACAAAAATGCTCCGCACAAAAGGGGATAATATGTGTGTTGGGCCTATGTCTGTCGTTTAAATTCCGGTTGAGAAAGCAAGTATATAAATCCGACAGCAAGTTTGGGTGGGTGGTTCTATGGCGAAAGTTGTTCAGTTCGATGCGGGCCTTCATTTGACTCGAAATTTGACCACTTTTGAAAATTTTAATTTTTGACCCAAAATCGCCTAAGTCCCCACCCCACTACAGCCCTCTACAGCCACTTTAGGTACGCACTTCTATGACAAAAGTTGCTCAGTTCGATGCGGGCTTTCATTTGGTACCAAATTTGACCACTTTTGAAAATTTTAATTTTTGACCCAAAATCGCCTAAGTCCCCACCCCACCCCACCACAGGCCTCTACAGCCACTTTAGGTACGCACTTCTATGACAAAAGTTGCTCAGTTCGATGCGGGCTTTCATTTGGTACCAAATTTGACCACTTTTGAAAATTTTAATTTTTGACCCGAAATCGCCTAAGTCCCCACCCCACCCCACCACAGGCCTCTACAGCCACTTTAGGTACGCACTTCTATGACAAAAGTTGCTCAGCTCACTTAGGGCTTTCATTTGGTACCAAATTTGACCACTTTTGAAAAATTTTATTTTTGACCACTTGACCCCCTACCCGATTTACCCTTCAAACGGCAAGGTGGAGCCAGACCAGCAAAATGGGTGGGTCGGACGGCAAAACGGACTCCGGGAATGAGCTGGGCGCACCAGAAAACCTCTATGGACAAAGTTTTGAGAGGCCATGCACAGTCCTATATGGTGTTCTTGTAAGTCGGTACCGACTTGACCCTCCCGACAGCAAAGTGGAACCAGCCCAGCAAAATGGGTGGGTCGGACGGCAAAACGGACACCAGAAATGAGCTGGGCGCACCAGAAAACCCCTATGGACAAAGTTTTGAGAGGCTATGCACAGTCCTATATGGTGTTCTTGGAAGTCGGTACCGACTTGCCCTCCCGACAGCAAAGTGGAACCAGCCCAGCAATATGGGTGGATCCGACGGCAAAACTGCTTACGGGAATCAATTCGCCGTGCCAGAAAACCTTTGTATGAAAGAATTGAGCTTTCTAAGTTGAATACACAGCGAGAAATTTCGATTTTTCATTTTTCGAATTTTCACCATTTTTGACCGGCCACTGTGGTCGCATGGGAAGCGATAGAGAAACGAGACTTAGCTATTTAGTTTGTTCAATATATGTAGTTTCTGAATATAAAAAGAAATCGGCTTCCGCTCTTAACGTTCGAGCTGCGCAGCAACCACAAAAATGGTCACTTTTCGCTCGGAGCCGACTTTGCGGCGCCGCTGCGGCGCTGTGGCGCACCTGCGGCGCAAAAAAAGTAGCGATTCTTAAATGGCGCATGGGGTACTACCAGACCCTATACCCCTTTAGGTCCGGCCTCCGCTGCAGATTACGTGGAGAAACCGGAAAAAAAACATCGCCGCCATAACCGGTCCGGGGCGCAACTTTTTAACGGAAAGTGATACGGGGCTGAAACTTCGCACACGTACTAAACTCGATGTGCTCTACAATTTGCGCATGAAATCTGCGCAGGATTTTGCGCAGCCTCTGCGCAGCTTATTTTACGGTGTCTCCAGGGACTTTTGACACATATTATAGGGGTCGCTGCCGCGACCCCTATGATACGTGTTTTTGCAGCGTACCTATTGCTTGCTTTTGTGAACACATTGTTGCATCTCTTTTTTGCTGCAAAAATTTGTACTTGTAAAATTTGTATTTTGCTCACCCTTGTTGTATCTCTTTTTTTGCTGCAGAAATTTGTACTTGCTCACCCTACTTTAGCCTATGAAATTTGAAATAGCGCTGGATGGAGCTGAATCTTAACCATGTGCGCGAAAAGAATTGAGTTAACTTTAACGCTTTTAACCCGCTACGTAGAAAAGGGCTCTAGGGATTGAAAGAGGGAAATGGCATATTGTGTGGGGAGCAGATTTTCTCGCACAAATGTTTTTGGCTTTTGGTCTAGAAGAGGCATCCGTATGTTTTGTGGATTAGTATGGTCCGTTCTTTTTATGCCACCCCTTGTGGGGACAATCCAGCTTGTAATACTATGTACTAATGATTCTTGATGAATATATTTTTGTGTTCACTTTTTCGGGTTTTATTTTAGCATGCTGCCTTGGAAGGTTATCTCAACTATTTTCATGAAGTCGTAGGGTACGTTTTCTGATCATTAGGGTTTCATTTTGTATAAATATTTTAATCTGTTTTTTAAAAATAATAATGTTAATTTGAACGATCTTATCATTGTCCTTGGTATTGATACATCCATTACTGTATCCACCAACTGGGTATTTGCTGACTCTATTATTAAATGTGGTGTCTTATTTTTTAGATTTTTCGTAATCGAAGACACCGTCATGAAGACAGCCCCCGGTCTCGTTACCAGATCCTACAGAGACGAACTGTGGGAATTTGCTCTTCAACATGTCACCAAAACCTTGAACAATCATTTTGTATGTTTCTCTGGACAGCAATCCTCACTATGCCTTTTAATTATTTAACAAAAACGGAACCCGCTTGCTCTGTAAATTGTCTGCTGTTAAAATCTTTAGAATGTGTCTTGTTGGCCACTTTTCTACTAAAACTTTTGTGCATTTGTTCGGCTTCTGTTGTTTATTTTGCATCTTTTATGTTTTTCATTTCAGGGTAACTGTACAGATTCTGAAGTAATGTTAAGGATCAAGAAACTGATCCTGCTTTTTGCCCTTTGCATGAAGGTAAGATTATAATATTCTATACGTTTATGCCTATAAATAAATTTCTATGCTTGTGTTTTATTTGCAGTATGCGAGAGGAATGTGCTTACATGTTTACATGGCACTTTTTTGTATTACAGGAATACGGGTTCCAGGTCCATGCGTTCTACAAGTTGCTTCAAAATTTCAGGTACATTAAAGTTTGGGAGCATGAGACTATATTTTCTCTAGGACAGATTGCTGGCTTTCATTGTTTGTATTTTGATTTTCTTGTTTTTACTATGTTGTGAGTTTGATGATTTCACTGTGAAATTCGTTGGCTGTTATGTTTCGTATGTCTTGAAGTACCATAAGTGCTTAATTGTTTCGACAAAAACCTTAAATTTTCTTTAGAGGACAACAGACTACTTTTTACTTATAAATCTATTAATGGTATTTTATTGGTGCTGTTGTCGGTACTGATTTATTTTTTGTATCTATTATAAATATTTTGTAGGGATCAATACAACGAGATATTGATGGCCCAGTGCTGTGCTCATTTTGATGAGATTCTGGCCAAGGATAACTATACTCCGATCCTGGTTCAGTCAGAAAAGGAATATCAGGCTGTTGTGGACCGATTCCCCATCTCAAGTCGGAGTCTAGAACAGGCACGTTTCAGTTGTAATAGTCTTGGAAAATGCATAGGCCAGATACATGTATAGCCCTGTCATGTGTTTTCTCCCATGGTTTTGGTAATCTATGTTTCACTTTAAAAGTATCCTAATGTTTTCTAAGGTCTACCCTTTAAAACTGCATAGTTTGGACGGAAAGGCACACGGTTTGTGATGCCTGAAGATTTCCGTAAGTTAAATTAAACATAATGTAAATTAGGCTATCATACTATCGATTTGATTTTATATCCTTTGTTTTAGGAAAGCTTCCCCAAAAAGTTCCCCTTCTCAGATTTTGTACCCAGTATGTACGAGGAAGTCAAAAATTATATCAAAGGCTGTTACAGGTTTATGGAGAAGCTGGGCCTAAGGTTAGTATTGAGAGTTTTGAAACGTAAGTGTGCGTAGAGTGTACAGAAACGTTATTGGTTTTTTGTAGGCGATTAGAATATTTAAAAATATTTAAAGAAGTTGATAATGGACATAGACACAGACTGCAATTAAGAAGAAAAATTTAACATTTTCCTCAATTTAATACTCTCTCAAAGGATTTGTGGATAAGAAATGGATTAACATTTCTCAAAGGATTTGGGAAAGGGGGTTCTAGATCAAAGACAACGGGAAGCCTGGGGGTGGACCCCCGCCCCCCCCCCCCCTGCAGAAGTGGACTTAATTTTGTTTAGTTCGTATTAATTTTATTATGACTGTTTAATTCTTGCAAAAACTAAATTATTGCGCCGAAGGCGCGAAAATTTTTGAAGAATGGCTGGTTTTGCTGTAAAATTAGCAAACACTTCGCCATTTGTCACCCCAAACGGGTTGAGTCTGGATTCTGGACACCTGAGATATTTTGCTGCTCTGTCTTTAAAATATACTTTGAAACCTCAACGTTTGTTTTTTCAGTCAAACGGAGATTGATGATGCTGTGCGTCGATATACTAATGTTCTGTTGGAACGGTGGTCAGGCTGTCTCAGATCTTTCATTTCCAATCATCGTTTGACCCTGGTGCAGGTAAGACGGTTGAATTTTTGGAGGATTCAATACTAAGAAATAGTAGTTAATATTGTATACGTTTTCATACAATCACTTATATATAATATTGAACAAAACTTGACTTTTGGTATTCTTTCTTCCAGTTGGTTCAAATAACCATCAATATGGGCTATTTGGAGAAGAGCTGTGATAGTTTAGAGCAGTATATTTCACGATATATTGGGTTCGTTGTGCTGTTTCGTTTCGTTTGTATTCTTTAGCTTTTTTCTGGTTTTGAATTTTGAAAACAGTTACATAATATCGGTGCTAATTTTTTTGGTCTAAATGTAAATGTTGTATTTCTCTTTTGTTTTATAATTTTATTTATCCTTTGTTATTTTAGGATCAGTCAATCAAGTGCCCATGCCGTTAAACTTAAGCAAGGAGCTTACATGTTCACTGTACGTGTGTTTAGTGTTTAGTGCTGTTTTGCAATGTTCTTTGCTTTGTTATGATATTGCTTACTGTTCAATTCTTTATTTTGTTTACTTTTGTCTGTTTTTGGTTTTGTCAGATTTTCTTTGCTAATTTTTAGGACGCCAGAAGCGAAGTAGAACAGCAAATTTATGATGCCCTAAATGCCAAAATATCTGACTTTCTGGATCTCGGTAGGTTTTTGTTAAACTGAAGAAACTGTAAGACTAATAACGACTTAGTGAAAACTTTATGAACTGAAGGTGAACGTGAACGTAGTAATGATATTGTTTATTGTAGTGATTTTTATTCTTCATAAGCCATGAATATTAGATGTTTAGTTATGTTTGCATTTAAATTTTTAGCCAGCTATGATTGGGAAGTGAGTGAAAGTCGTGGCAGAGCCAGTGGCTATATTATGGATCTGATTAATTTTTTGGACAGTACTCTCAAATCCTTTACAAATCTTCCTGTAAGCAACGCAATTTAAACAGTGTTAACAGGCTGAGTATATTATTATATAAGTTGCGCTAAATGCTATTAGAAATGTAACCCTTTTGTAAAAAAATCTCTAACGGCGTTTTCCCGAATGCAGGCATTTACCGATTTGTGACTCAAAATTATAGTTATGTTAGGAAGTGTGAATTTGAACTACGGCATAATTCTCTAAACAAATAACAGCCAGAAGAATTTAAACTATAGTCTAGCAAACTTAAACTGGACCAAAAGAGTGAATTTTGTGGAGAGTTTATTATTCAAACTAAGTATGACAATGTATATATTTTCTGAAAGCTCAGAAATCAGAGATTTCAAAAATTTTAAAAAATTTTCAAATTTTCCAATTTCAAATTTCATAAATTTTGAAAACTGTAGGAAAAGAAAAAATAAACGAAAAGTAGTCGAGTTTGGTATCAAATGAAAGGTCTTGTTCAGGAGAATGCGAATATGTATCAATTAAGCGGGTTTGGGGCGGCACGTGGTTCCAGCGGTTCCAGCGGGCCCATATCCCGAAAAATAAAAGTTGCTCCGATCGCTACAAACTTGGGCTCATTTGAAAGCTCTCATCCCGCTGAGTAAAAGTTATAATTGGGTCATCGCTCAAAAATGCTATCTGTGAAAGTTATCCCTCTTTAAACCCCAAAAATGGGCTGTTTGGGCACTTTTGGAGGGTTTAATCCAGGCTAGCAAAAGCAGTGAGCTGAATCAAGTCAAGCCAGTGTGCTACATTTTGCGTCTCATCATTATACACAACTACGTGCAAATTGCAGCTTTGGATCTTCATGCATGCGTAAGATAAGCAAATTTAAACAAACTTCAAAGAAGCCGCCTTGTCGGTTCCTTTGAAGTTCGTTTAAATTAGCTTATCTTACGCAAGCGTACAGATCAAAAGCTGCAATTTGCACGTAGTTGTGTATAATGATGAGACGCAAAATGTAGCACAGCCACTTGACTTGATTCAGCTCACAGCTTTTGCTAGCCTGGATTAAACCCTCCAAAAGTGCCCAAACAGCCCATTTTGGGGGTTTAAAGAGGGATAACTTTCACAGACAGCATTTTTGAGCGATGACCCAATTATAACTTTTACTCAGCGGGATGAGAGCTTTCAAATGAGCCCAAGTTTGTAGCGATCGGAGCAACTTTTATTTTTCGGGATATGCTGGAACCACGTGCCGCCCCAAACCCGCTTAATTGATACATATTCGCATTCTCCTGAACAAAACCTTTCATTTGATACCAAACTCGACTACTTTTCGTTTATTTTTTCTTTTCCTACAGTTTTCAAAATTTATGAAATTTGAAATTGGAAAATTTGAAAATTTTTTAAAAATTTTGAAATCTCTGATTTCTGAGCTTTCAGAAAATATATACATTGTCATACTTAGCTTGAATAATAACCTCTCCACAAAATTCATTCTTTTGGTCCAGTTTAAGTTTGCTAGACTATAGAATCTACTGTTGGTTGGTTATTAGAAAAGACAAAAATACCTTGTGTGCGTTTACAGTTCTCACATGCTTGACCATCGGAATTTCTCCACGTCATTTTTGGTAACTTTATGACGTATTTGATACGATGTGTATTACCAGACATAATTATACTGGTGTCGGATTTTTTTGAGGGAACTTGTCTAGACGCCCAAGCGCACACGTATTTATAGTGTACGTAATGCGTGTTATATTCTATTTTGTCCACATCGTGAACTGGTCACGTGCAGTGAACTGGCAGCAGCACGAAGTCACTGTCAGTCAGTAGAGCACTGTACTAGAAATTATTGTGTCTGTTTTAGGTGAGCCTCGCTCGGGCTGCCTGCATGTCAGCCTGCAAGCATCTTGCCAGTAGTCTTCTAGCCTTCCTTCTGGATCCAGAAGTCAAATCGATTAGTATGGGTGCCCTGGAACAATTCAACCTGGATGTGATACAGTGTGAACGTACGTACTGACGCATTACTGTGCAATGAAAGTAGTTGTCATCTATGCTGCTCAAGTTAATTGTGTGCTACTTTCTTTGACTTATATTTCAAGTCACTGTACATAGTTTACTGTTCCAAAAAATATGGGTAGTCCTGTTTTCTGCGGAACTTCAAATATGCCAATAAGGCATTTTATATGCAAATTAGTTCACTAAGTATAATCAAGAGTACATACATAATAACTAAAGGTGCATTCATAGTTCCAATCGCAAGCAGACGCGCGTAGATGCGCGTCGACGCGCGTACGTAAGCGCGTTCATGAGCATGAATACGCTACAATAATGTTTAAACGGTTAAAACGGCATGTTACAATCAGAGGCGTCAACGCGCGTCGACGCGCGTCGGCGTGCGTTCGCGACTATGAATGCACCTTAAGAGTGTGACAAGCCAAAAACGTTCTATCAGCAGCTAGCCACTTTCGAGCTTCAACACATAACAAGCGGTGATAGTACACAAATGTGCACTAGGTACTCAGTTGTGGGAGGGAAGGGGTCACTGGGGTCTAATTTGTGGAGGAGGGGTGAGCCGTTGTCGTGCAGAGGATGTCCCCAGCTTAGTAACTAAGGGTTTCTGGCATTTTTTAGTGGGGTGGGGTGGGGGCCCCCACTTTCATCCCCCCCACTTTCCCTCCCCTCACTTTTTTGGGGGATCGCCCAAAAGTGTCGAAAATTTTTCTGAATTTTTAGCTAATTTATGGACTTATAAGTTAATTTTAAGCTTAAAACAGAGATTTTTTGTGTTTTTACCTAAAACATGCTAATTTTTCGCTAAAACTTTTTATATTGTATACCTTGGACTCGCCCTCCCCACTTCCCCCTAACTATTGGGGGGGGGGGGTTCGAAGCCCCCCCACCACTTTCAAAACACTAAAAAAATGCCAGAGTGTGACGCTTGTCACACTCTTAGTTATTATGTACTCTTGGTATAATTCATTCACGCTTTATAAGCAGTTAGTTGTTTTGTTTTCCGCGTGAAGATCCGCGTCTAATCATGATGCTGAGAACGCTGCTCGGTCCCTAACCCTCTGAACTTGTTAACATTCACTGCTCAAAAAGGGCCGTTAGATACTCATCTCGCCTGAAATCGTAGGTTCAGGTGACAGGTGCCCCTAGCAATCATCTGGTCGCTAACTCAGTTCAGGCGGACACAGGCTTCCTCATAAAATTAATACAGGCCGCAAAACATGTTTTCAAAGAATTACCTTTGATAGGTATGTCAAAAAATTTATCGACTTGGATGTCACACTTGGACGTCAACTTGTAACCATAAGTTTTGGCTTTTTATATTGCCTATTTTAGAATTTGCTGCTCAGTGTCCTGTGCCTGGTCTTGAGGATGGAACACTGTTGATGACCTTAGCTGATCTCAGACAAGTTAGCTTGCTTTGTTTTCATCTTTTCCGAAAGATAAGTCATAATCAAGAAGGCAATTGTATGTAAGCTGTATTCCTTTCAGTGAGATCTTTTTCATTTTGTGTTGAGAAAGTGAGTCTGTACACTATTTATTATTGGCTCTTACAGTTCGTACCATATTGTTGCTGTTATAGTTATTGGATCTGTTTATGTCATGGGACTGGTCTTCCTATTTGGCGGACTTCGGTCAAGATAGCAGTCGCTATGTTCGCGTCAATCCGACAACAGCCATTTCTCTGCTAGAAAAGTTAGTGCTAACCTGCTTGAAAGTTAAATGTTAGTTAGAGGTTACGTTCTTGATTGTTCAGTTATCCACTTCAGTAATTCCTGTAAAATTTTTCAATTTTATTTACTGTAATTTAATAACTCTGCTTTTTAATAACCTTCCTTCGTTTCACATTATTTTTCTGTGATTATCTTCCTTTATGATTTGTGTTTTTTGCAGAATTATGGAACATGACAGACGAAAGAATAGCTTGTTTGGACGAAACAAGGATAAAGACAAGAAGAAACTGCTAGATACTGTACTTAGGCAACTGAAATCTCTAGCTACAACAGGCGCAGGCTAATCTTCAGTGCGGTGTTCTTTGAAAACTTATTTGTATAAATTAATATTTAAGATGTGTCTACTTCATTGAAGCGTTAGCTAGTCATACCATTTTATGATGTTGCTTGTTACTTAATATTTAGTTAATTGTAGTAATAGTCGCTGTTGGATTATGCATAACTGTATGCTCAGATTGTATTTATTTATTGGTTTTGTAAAATTGTGTGTCTGTATTATATTTTATATGATTAATAATAACGCTCGGTCTTCGCTTCTTTAGTAATTTATATATAAGGTTCTGGGACCATTTCTCGCTTTAGTTGAAAGAATTAAATTTAATCCGCCCGCCACTTATCTGTTTAATACCCGAACTCGTCCAGCTGGAGGTTGCTAAAAGTTATAAATGACCGGTGCTACATTTTCGGCTGCCATTTTTATTCAGAGCACCTAGAGAGATGGGACTACCACCAATAGATAGAGAATTAATTTCTCTACATTTCTAATCCAGCGTGTTTAGGATCTCCGATCATCGATGTTAGAAGCCATCAAAGTTGGGCAAAGTACCAATTTGGCTAAACTTTCATTACAGAAAATCAACATTTTTTGGTGCAACAGTTAATTTTCTGACGCGATCATACGTCAATTTAATTTGCATACTATCTCACCCGGTGGAACGTCTTGGCAGCCAACGAATCACAGACGACGCAGGACTCATTGGAATAGAGCGCTCGAACAGGGTTCGAAGTGTCTAAACCTTCGTTGTCGACGAAAAGAATGGAGCTTCATTTTCTAGCTGGCGTGGAAATATTTTTTCTAAAATGGGGTCTACGCGTTGAAGAAAAAGGAGAAAATGCACACATGTCTTTAAACTGACCAGGTCTCAATCATACCATTATTTCCCATTTTTTTGCGATGCTATGACAACAAATGTATTAGCGTTCAGCAATGCTAAACCTAGCTTTAGTATTCAATTATATCAGTTTTTGAGATGTTTATTTGTATCTTCAAGCATCTATTGACACATCTTTGTTTTATAAGTGCAAAGTGGCACACCAAATTTGGTTGGAATATCTCAGGTTTCAGCAGACTTGTGGACTGTGGAGCATTATATCCAAAAATAAAATTTGAAAAATGACGTAGTTTGAGGAAAAACGCAAACACGGTATATAACCAAAATCTTGAACTACCCACATGCAGCAGCATGGATTGGTATGCAAATTGAACCTCTACTGTGTTAATATCTATATGCGAAATTTGTGCAGTGAGTGGTAACGAATAACGATACTGAATGTTTTTAGTGACATATTTCTATGTAAAATTTATGCGGAAGCCGAGACATATTTCTATGTAAAATTTATGCGGAAGCCGACCTCATCCAGAAAATCAATGAGCCAACTAAAAACACCACATTGAAATATTAACACGCTACAATGGTCTATATAAAACATTGTGCCAAGTTATAACTCATTTGGTCTTGCACAGCACTCAAACCTTTGGTTATACCGCGAAATTTTCTAACTTTTCCCCATGTTTCGGTGTCAACTTTGGATGACTATTGTGAAAGTTTTGCAGCAATTTTTTTGTTTTGTGGATCCATGGGAAGTTCAAAATATGTGAAATTGGGAGAAAATCGGAGATGGTAGAAAGTGGCGACCCTCCCCTTAAGCTTAAAGCTTTAGCTTTTAGTCATGTTAATTAGTGAATGACTGAATAGAATAATGGCAAGAGTCCATGATTTTCTTCTATATATTAGAAGAAGAGTAAGCCACTAGAGGGCTCCTCTTCTTGGCATTGCGTAACGGTGCTCCGACCACAATACGCGAAAGTTCTCCCGTTTGGGGGGGGGTCGACGAAACATACCCCCTCCCCGTTTGGTGGGGGGTAGGCAACAGCCAATCAGATTGCAGAAACCCCCTCCCCGTTTTGTGGGGGGGGGGGGGTAGGCAGGCTGATTCTGGCTTTTGAAAAAGGGTCCCCGTTTGGGGGGGGGGTCGACACAAGAGGTCCCCGTTTGGGGGGGGGTCGGCAAATGGGGTCCCCGTTTGGGGGGGGGGTCACAAAAAGTGGGTCCCCGTTTGGGGGGTCGCCAACAGCCAATCAGAATGAGCGAAACTTAGCCTGCTTGAGCGACCCCCCCCCCCAAACGGGGCCCCGTTTGCGTATAGAACATCAAATACCGTAATCCTCTGCTACCCCCCCACCAAACGGAGGGGGGTTTCTGCAATCTGATTGGCTGTTGGCTACCCCCCCACCAAACGGGGACCTCTTTTTGGCTACCCCCCCCCCACCAAACGGAGGGGGGGTATGCGATGTCGATTTGGTCGACCCCCCCAAACGGGGGAACATTCGTGTATTGTGGTCGGAGCACCGTTACGCAATGCCAAGAAGAGAAGCCCTCTAGTGGCTTACTCTTCTTCTTAATAATAGTGCAATTATGCACTCTTGATAATGGCATTCGGATTTTTGCTGAACCACCCAAGAAAACCACTCTTGATAATGGCATTCGGATTTTTGCTGAACCACCCAAGAAAACCAAGAGCTGGAGCCTGTTTAGCAAACGCGACGACAGTCTATCAATTTTCGGGTCCCTTCCCTTGGTCTCCCTTTGCAAATCTAACAAGCACGCCCCAAAGAGGCAGCATTCCTTGACCGATCTGTTCTTATGCAATCACAACTGAATTGAGTCTTTTGTGAAAATGAGGTCTTTTCTTTTTGCAATTTCCTTGTGGTGAGTTCTGATTTCCGTTTGGAGGGTTTACCAACAGCCAATTACAAATCCAGTTGAGGTGGAGAGGAGTCCACCAAAAGAGGTCCCCGGTTAAAGTGAAGAGGTCTCGTAGTCGTTTCCCAACCTGACCAACACTAATCTCACTAATGCTGATATTTTTACGCATTGAGTATTGTTTAACTGTGCAGCGCATAGTAATTTGTTTTTGAGCAAAAGAAAGTGGTACTTGAATATTACAAAATTTGTGGTACTTGAACTCAGCTCCAATTTCTAATTCTGAAAATTCGGGCGTCAAGTTTGGAAATGAAAGTTTGCAAGAGTGAAGTCTCTCTTGGCGACAGGCAAAAACCATCCCTGCTTTTTCGGCCTTTACTGTACTAAAACAGCAAGGCAAGACAATCAGAATGACAGCCATAGCACCGAATGAAGGTTGTTTGTACTGTTACAATAACGTTTAATAAAAATTTAAACACAACTTTAAAATCATAAAAATCTATTGCAAACAGTGGGGGCAGCGGTCTGCCTGCAGACTCAATGCAGCCACTTGATTTTCCAGGCTTCGTCTTTTCCGTTCAGCAGCCGCTTTCGCCAACGCATCGGCAGCCTCGTTTCCAGCGATTCCGGCGTGACCTCTCACATGTTCCTCAAACAAACCAAAATAAAACTAAAATAATGCCTAACATACGATTAATAAATAAATATGTGTGACATACTGTAACTATACTACAAAGAATTATAGCGCAGCACAGACCAGGAGGACAAGACAGACAAAATATACCAGACATAAGTATGACCAAGACTATATGATATAAGAGTATGCCACTAGGCACACTTTATGTTATCAAAGCAAAAACTGCTCAGTTCGCTAATAGCTGAGCCCCCTCCGCAAATCAGACCCTAGTGACCCCCCCCCCAATTCGGTATCTGATCGAAATGGGGGAGCGTTCACTCGCTTTATGCTCCTGTGTTAAAGCTCGAAACACAAGCAGTGTGTTAGCGAATTCTGTACCTGTCTCGAGCTTTAGCTCACAAGCATAGCGCGCGAATTTGTTTGAATTGATGGGTCTAATTTGTGCGGGGAGTCAGCCGTTAGCGAGCAAAGCATAGTTTTTGCTTTGATAACATAGAGTGTGAGTCCATTATGTACTCTTGGTATGATGCAATCTCTCTTCATCGCAGAGTAACCATGGCTACTCTGAACCAGAATTCACATACATGCTACTTATCTTCGAGGATCAGGCAATTCTTTCGTAAACAGGTAATCCTAAACATTTCCCCCTATAATAGCAGGGTAATGACAAAGATAAACACATTATATATTCTGTTTCGTATTCTAACTCTGTATGAATTTAAATTGCTTACAAAGACAACATCAATGGGCGGTTGAACAACATCTCTGACTCTCAGCAATTCCTTAAACTCGTCACGATTCTGGACCATCTTTCCGTCCTTTTTCCGCCAAATTCATAGCGTTGACGAAAAAGTTACTGTCCGTATAAATCACAATTCTGAGGATATTCAGACTTCGGCAAATTTCCAAGGCTGCAACAACACAAATTCAGAAATGAAAGAATGAAAAATAATATTCAAGCAGAAAGTAATTATTGCTAAAGCTGTACAAGTTTCACAAGGTTTATTCTTCTTGAAGTACTTTTAACTTGTAGGTACTCTTGCTTGTGCTTATAGTTATGGAATGTTTTGTCTTTATATATGTTATAGATATTACATTTCAAGTGCTAATGTACAAATTAGAGCTAAAGATAAGGGTATTTAAATACAATTAAGCGGACTATACATACGACAGTACTCAAATAGAGCTATGAAATTTAAAGTCGAACGAAATAAAAGCCAATGATTATCCAAAACGAACGAACTAACAAACGAAAAAGTTTACGATTTGGGACAAAAATGGTTGTCAGTTGCACTAGCGTAGCCAGAAAAAAATTTCGGGGGGGGGAATGCAAAAGCTTTCCGGGGGTCTGGGGGCGGAGCCCCCAGAAGCTGAGAAATTATTCTATTTCGTGACCTACGTGGAATTTTTACAGAGCATTCGTTGAAATTACCATAATATTTAAGGCGCAGTGCTTGCTTATGCACCTAAATAATGCAGAAGGTGGTCAAAGTAGACCAAATAGGGTAATTTGTACAAATTTTTTAGTACGAAACACGTATTACAATGGTATAATACACATATTTCGCGCCGAAGGCGCGAAAATTTTTTGAAAAATAGGCGTTTACACACGTGGCAGGAAAAAATTTCTGGGGGGCAACACCATTTCGGGGGGGGGGAATTCCCCCCATTCCCCCCCCTGGCTACGCGCCTGGTCAATTGCATTTGCAACCGATTTTGTATTTAAATCGTGGACGCGGATTTAAACATTTACCCACCGTGCTGGTTAAATTTTTAAAAATTTTTATTTAGCTAAAGTTCAGGCAGGTTCAACTTACATCACGAGATCTTATTGAGAACATTAACCACAATAGTGGACAAGAAACTGAGAAAAAGACTGCGAAACCGATTAAAATCCCAGAGTAAGCAGGAAAACTTAATTTCTGTTTGCGTTATGCAAATTAGGTTTCTTCGCAGAAATTGAAGATATCCGCATATTCAACGTGACTTGTCTCATTTCATACCAAAGAAATTGAAAGTTCTGGGATAATAGTCAAAATTCCAAAACCAAACCGCTATAAAACCAATCCGCTATAAACCTGCAATCAGCTTAGAGTATTTGGCGCAGCTGGGAGAAGCTTACAATTTTGTTTAAGCCACCTTTCAGGAACACAAGCCTTTGTTCGTCATTTTTAGCGTTGTAAAGAAATAGTCGGATACAGTGTATTCACATGCCCATAATTTAGCAGGTTCAGTTTTTTAGCGTTCTTCTTGAATCCCAAAACAACCAAGAAGACGAAACTAATTTGATGCACCTCCGAAACCTCGGAAGAAATTTGAACCCGCAATCAAAAACTTCTCTTACGGTGCTGGAATCGCTTCATGTAAATTCTACCAGGCTTCAATTTTTTGTGAAATAGATAAAATTTACCAAATAAGAAATTAATTGAAGCTGGCTAGAAAAATAAATTCATTAAATGTGGTGGTATCCTTTTGTGAAAATTTGACCTTACAACCTTCAATTCTTTATGAAAGTGGATGAAACTATCCAAATGCATTATTATGGTGCTCTGATTCTGGGAGCTGTCCCGCATTTTTAAGTAAAAACTACTGAGAGATATTTTAAATGATAAGGTGAGTTTTTGTCATTATACTCTCAGTAGGTAGTCGATCGATACACCGGATTGGTTGTGATGGCTGGAAAGAGGCCGGAAAATCGGCCCGCATACAACTCTCGTTACCAACCCACTTCTAACTTTGCCTAGCACAGTGCTATCAGAAGTCAGATACCTGAAAATCAAAAACTTAACCATTAAATCTATGCTCCGCTGCCTGCTACCATGTGGTTATTGGATAACTTACTCCAAAGTAGAGTTTGAGAGTAGAGTCAATCGCCGGGCATTGAAGCCCGTTGGCAAATAGGTAAATGGCCGTCGAGCTACCGGTCTGAAGCAGTTTGCAGTGTAGCTATTATGACTGCTACGATATTGATTTTCGGAAGTTATAGTAGAAAAATCCTAGGAAAGAGAATGAAACTAAACCTGAGGTGAAATGTGGATATTTTCAAAGGTCGAGAGCCCGAGAGGTTTTTGATTATCAAACTTTAACTTGTTGTGAATTGAACACGTTCTATTTGGTATCCTTTTGTGCAGTGCTTTTGTAGTGATTTTTCGAAACGCCATAACATTCGTAATTTTGGGAGTTGGTATGAGCTTTATACATCGTTTTAAAGCTTATAATCTGTACACTCACATGAGCTTATGAAACTAGCAAAATTAGCAAAAATTTCTGACAAGCTGATATCTGGCAGGCTGAATATAGACCAAAACATTTTGAACATCGATTTCTCAAAACTGTAGAATCGGCCAAAATTTCTTCTCGTGTTATGATATGAAGGACATATGGGCCGAGGGTCATTTTTGGATTTGGCTCAACAAGTGTCAATACTCCAGAAAATCCGGCACGTGTGCGATGACACTAGATTCCGCAACTTTGTTTTCAGTTTTCTCACAACTGGAGACGCTTTAGCTCAAACCGAGAAAAATAACCCTCCGCAATAGTGCGAATTTTCGTTCTGCCAAAAATCAATCGAATCTGTTGGGTAGTTTTTGAGAAATCGATGTTCAAAACAAAATAATCGCAGTTTTGATAAAATGGTTTTTCGGCAAATTCTGTGGTTTAAAGCAACGAACTCCAGCGAATAGGCATTGATAAAATGTGCAATTTTACGATGTATCGATTGAGTGTAAATAAGCCAATATTGTCTGTAAGACTTGGCAGTAATTTTGAGAAAACTGATTTCATTGAAAATGGCCATTTTTTGACCCCAAAAACCGTTTTTGGCTTATACTGCCTAAACCACTGGAGATAGCTCAAAGGTTGTAAAAGCAAAAATGTTCATTTTGGTGCCCTCTTTCCAGCCATAACAACTTACGGCCGTAATTCGCAGACCAAATGATCAGCTAAACAAGAGCTAATCTTGAGTATATATTTGCTAAGCAACAAACAACTCCTTTGCACCACATCTGATTAGCAATTGATTAACAGATCATCAATTTAGCAACTGCTTAGCAAATGGTTAGCAAGAAATGGCCAATGAAAATGCTGGATTTTTGTATTTGAACCAATCAGCTCCGAGAATTTTATACCATTATCATGTGATTGCAAGAACTGTCGCACTTGCTTAACTTTTTCTCTGGAAATGCATCAGCAGTCTTTTTTCACTTAGTGCCACACCCCAGTCGCTTTCGCTTGGAGGGGTAGTGCCAGATCCAATTTTGTCTATTTGCGGGGGCAGGGGCCTAGATCTGGCACTGAATAATTGCTGCATGCAATTATCCGAGGCGTCATCAAGGGTACTGCCGGGGCAGAAGTGATCACGATGCTTTAACTGCATCGTGTCCACCCGTTGACTCCATCCCATAGGGGTTTCCCCCCAGGAGACGGTCAACTCCTTGCAAATCTCGGACAACACAATTAGTAATTATAGCCTGGAGGGATTGATGACAGAATGCGGTCGTATCTCAACTGTTGCCAGCTGGCCACAGACAAATTTGTGCATGATTTCTGAAAAAATTTATACATGAGTGCTCCTGGGTAGTATCTTTAAGTTTGCTTGCTCGCTGTTCTTGTTAAAGAATCTTAAGCAGTGAGTCGTAGACAGCTGTATTAGTGTATTAGTTGCTGGCTGTGAGTGCAGTATAAACTTCAAGTATATAAAGTGTCTACTGAGCCAGCAATCTGATAGGTACCTGTGGGTTTATGTTTGGATAAAAACTGATTAATTTGTTAGTTAGTAGGTAATGTGACATATATGTAGTAAGTTAGTTCTGTCTTGCATGACTGTGGTGTCTGAAGTGTGTCCTGTCTAAAGTATTAGTTATAGTAAGCAGTTATGATTCTGGCATAGTTTGTCATGTGATGTTCCGGGTCAAAATCTTATACCTTAGCTGGTGTGAACTAGTAAAGTCTTAGTTAATAAGCACAAAACAAAAGCACTTAGCGGATAATTTCTGGTAACTGGAATATCGCCGTTATTAGTTGATCGTATGAGTTATACGTTGAGACTAATAGTATAGATAGAGATTTGTTCCACCTCGTTGTCGTTCCATGTCGTTGACTTAACATGCCTAGAAAGAGAAAAAGGAGGAACGCAAATAATCGAAGTTCACAGACAGCTAATGTAAGTTCACTTCAGCTTCGTTTTGCTAATGTTAACCTCCTAATGTAGGTTCACTTCAGCTTCGTTTTGCTAATGTTAACCTCGTCAGACTGATGAACTGGTTTGAAAGTGAAGGTTTAATTCAATTTCAGTTTTAGTAAATTTGGGACTTAGGTAATTTCCAGTTGAACAGTCTTTCACATTAGTTCGTTTACGAATTATTAATATAAACGACTTTGCATTGTTCCGCTGATTTTAGATTGAAAATGATGTTTCTGAAAATGGAGAAGGCAGAGTTTGTGGTGGACAACTAAGGATAGCCCAGTGGAGCGCTAGGGGGCTTAGGAGGAAATTGGAGGACCTAAAGAGTTTCTTGAAAGCTTGGAAACCTCACGTGTTCCTGATCCAAGAGACTTGGCTAAGCCAAGCAATAGATATATCTATTCCTGGTTATCAGCAGTTTAGGACTGACAGAAATGATGGTCGAAGAGGGGGCGGCTTGCTGACTTTAGTTGCCACTGGAATAACGTGTGGTGTTGTTGGTACGCCAGAGGGGATCAGGCTTGGGGGTGATCTTGTTGAGCAACAACATTTGCAGTTTTCCATCGGATCCAAAGTTTTCCAGTTGAGTAACATTTACGTACCTCCAGGCTGTATTCCAGTGTTTGGTGGTCAAGTGATTCAAGATCTACAGCGAGGGGGCGTTCAAGGAACAAGAATTGGTGCTGGCAAAAATGTTATTGTTGGCGGGGACTTTAATGCTCATAATGTTGCCTGGAGTAAAGGTACACCTAATGCGGCTGGGGATGCGGTATCCGAGTGGATGACTGTGGATGATATCAGCAGTCTTCAAATTTGATGCAAGAAATCAATTTTTGAAAATCTTTTGAATTATACATGTCTCTATCTGGCATGAGTACTGGCGTTGTGTTAACTGTAGTACATATATGAAAATGAAACTAAAATACTTTCATCTCATTAAGTTCATCTCTCAACTTAGCGAACTTTTTAATTTGGTTTCTTGCTAGCAAGTAGCAACGTGTGAAACCTCTAGGTATTTAGCAAACATTTTCGCCATTACGGTTTGACTGGAGATAGTAAGAATTTCGATTCAATTAGCAGGAATTTCGGAGTTAATCCTCCTCCAGAGTAGGATTAAATATTTACTTCATGAGCAGCAGTTGGTTAACTTGCACCTACGAATGTTAAAGAGCACCAAAATAATCTATTTGGAAAGTTTTATCAACTTTCACAAAGATTGGAAGCCTGTACTCGAATTACACAGAAGACGTTAATACTGAGTTAGTGGGGGGCACTTTGGGGTCATTTTCTTTTAATCTCTAATTTCAGTAAATTTTAAGTATTTGATAGTCAAAACTGTATATTTAAACGAGTTTTTGAAATTAAAGTCGAAGTCTGATGGTTGTTTAGAAAATTCACCTTAAACCAGAGGTCTACATGTGTTAAACATAGGAATATGAAAAAGAAAGAAGAAAGTCATGTACCACCGATGGTCTGAAAAATTCGGACATCCGGTGGACTCGAACCCACGCATTTCGCAGACTAGGCGAACGCTCTGCTCAGCTACGGAGGCACAGACGCATCAAGGTATGCCAGAGTTCGGGTACCAATGTACATAACTTTCACTGCGTGAATAAAAGTATTATAGAAACCAATAAAGTGTCAATTATAATCCTGCGCCAAAAAATCTCGAAACTGGTAAAAGCTCCAGACAGCGCCAACGCCGTCGTCCTAAATCACTAATCCCAAGCACTTTAGATACGTCCTCGGCAATTATGTTAGCTTAATTAACTATTGTTAATTCTGAAGACTGGAAGCCGAAATTTTTTGAGTGACCTGAAACTAAAACTATTTAGGATCGCAGACTAAAACGGAACCTGAACCTAAAATCGGCTACTGAAACAATTCTACATACATTAAGCTTCCAAAATTGTTCCTGAAAACTGGCCAAAATTTATAACGGCTCTGTGGCAGAAGGAAAATTGCAGAAGCAAGACGGCCGAAGGTTGCTCCAGTGAAATAAGATTGCTCAGATTCAGAAGATTGCTCAATCAAGAAAGGCCTGGAAATCAGATCAGAGGGTAGGAGCGTGGTGCTTAGTTCGTGTATAATTAGTGTGTCGAACAGTCGAAGTAATAACTATATATTAAAGGACATAGGTACAGAATTAACAGAAGCGGGCTGACAGTAAATGCTAAGAAAGTATTAGGTAAAGGAAGTCACGTTACAAGTGGTTCCCGTGCCGGGAATCGAACCCGGGCCGTGCGAGTGAAAGCCGCAAATCCTAACCACTAGGCGAAGAAGGGGACGAAATCTGAAGCAAGAAATGAAGCTAAAGGCAGTAAGGAACCAAAACGGACAGAAGAAGTTGATCCCACGTCGGAGATGGAGGATGGAGAATCAACTGACAGCGAAGAATCCGGGGAGACGACCGATACTGATTCTACATATACCCGTGACAGCAGGAGTGAGAGGGAAGAGTTCTCCAGAAGAACGAGACAATAGAAGATTGCAGAAAACCAGGCGCACGCCAGTGCGCAGATCGACTGAACGCGACCACAGGAGGAAGCGTTCTCGCAGCAGAACCCGATCCAGATCTCCTCACCAGAAACGGAGAAATGGACACTCGGACACCCGACGCATAGTTGATGTAGGGTGTCAGCGGGGCGAATCAGAGGAGGGACGTCGAAGAAATAGCAAGAAACCATCTGCCAACCAGCCTCCACCTCGACGGGACAATGGACCGGAATATGCACGGTACGGAAAAGAACTGGTCGCACTCCCAGCTGAACTGAAGAAGAAGGTGAACAACGATGTAGCTGCCTTCATTGAGCATGTGAACTGGCAACTGAAGAACCGGACGTCAATTCCTCCACCGATCCTGATCAACCAATGGTCTGATATGCAAGTGGGCATATACCGGAGAATGGTGGACACTGAATGGAAGGGACGAAGGGAGTACGTGGACGAGATGATGGACTACCAACGAAGGGCCATGGCTCAGTCCTACCGGAAGGTGCATCGTGCTCACTTCAGTGCCTGCTATGTGGGAGAACTGTTAGACCGGAATGATACGTACAGCCAAGATGCCTAGAGTGAAACAGAAATTTCAGAAAGCTACTTTCTTAGACATACACAAAACTGAACAGTACTTCCTATACAGCATACTACGTGTATACTGACATTCACTTATCTGACTACCTATGCTATGCTATATATTCTTTGAACTGTTACAGCTGGTCATTCAGCTTGTATATGTTAACCTATATACCATGTCATAATATGTTACTGTAAAACTGACTAGAACATACGTAAGTACATAATTAAATCTCTGCAATGTTTACTGAAAATGAACTATTTCATTTCTGTAAACTGTAAACGAACTAAGCACCAACTCTACCCATGATCTGCGGGACGCAGATTCTAAGGAGGGAGATATGTGGCAGAAGGAAAATTAAAAAGGCTAAATTAAAATAAAACATTAATAATTTGAAGAAAACGCTCAATGTAAAGTAATGTGACGTCAGAAAATGTTTGTCTTAAAGAAAGTTGAGGAAAGGGCAAAAATGAAAAGTTAAACCAGTCATGCTTGAAACTCGGTGTTGAGCGGTGGTGCTCAAAAATTGCTCTCTCTGTCTGAAGATTGCAAGCAGAAGAAAATTGCAGAAGCAAGACGGCCGAAGGTTGCTCCAGTGAAATAAGAAGATTGCTCAGATTCGAAGATTGCTCAATCAAGAAAGGCCTGGAAGTCAGATCAGAGGGTAGGAGCGTGGTGCTTAGTTCGTGTATAATTAGTGTGTCGAACAGTCGAAGTAATAACCATATATTAAAGGACATAGGTACAGAATTAACAGAAGCGGGCTGACAGTAAATGCTAAGAAAGCATTAGGTAAAGGAAGTCACGTTACAGCTCGGTATCGTTTGTTTCTCAAAACTTGTGTTACAAGCAACGCCTGAGGCAAGACACCATTAGAAAATTTTAGTCCAAGTACAATAACCTTAACTTTTCTGGTATAAGGCTCCACGAGAACCGCAAATTTTGCTATGCGACTATAGCATAAAAGAAGCACAACCTCACAAATAAATTTGTGATATACCATATCTTGACTCTCAGCCTATTCTTAGCTTATCACTAATGGATGGACCTTACTCTATCACTAATTAACACAAGTTTTACAAAATTTATTCGATTCATAACAACGTTTCAAGATCATTAAAACCTAAACCAGCAAAAAGTTTCTTAGGAGGTCCGTCTGCGTATAATTGGCCATCCTTCATTAGCAGTATTCTGTCCATATCTGACACAGTCTGCAACCGATGGGCAATAACCAACAGAGTTCGATCAGGGAATGCTTCCCGCAGAGTTCGCTGGATTGCAGCATCCGTTTCAGGATCAACCTTTGCAGTGGCTTCATCAATACAGACAATCTATGGGAAATTAATAAACAAGAAACATAATGAAAGAACGAACGAAACTAATATTGTCACTACAGCACCTATGAACCCAAAACTTCGGGCCTGAGGTGGGGATCGAACCTACAACCTTGGCGATCTAGGCCAACGCTCTGCCGATTGAGCTACCCACGCACAATCGAACCAAGCTTAAGCTTAAATTCGTTCCCAAACGTTCATTTAAATTTAATGTAAATTTAAATTCATTTAAATAAATAGTTTCTTCCACCTTTGCTGTTCTTACAACATACACAAACACAATAAATGATAAGTAACACAAGAATAAAAATGCTCCGGTGGAGCCTGAAAAATGCAATATGGGTGACACTGGGTTTTAAGCGGACAGAGGACTAGGGTTTAAAACGTTAATATGGGAGGGGCAGGTTGTAAATGCCAGGAGGACTAGGTTAAAAGCGCACTAATATGGACCAGCTTCGCTGAACAACCCATATTCGCGAAAACTGTCCAGAGTTTCTATCGGCTGCTGCTTGCCATATATTGCTATTGGCAGTTCTTCGGAAAATTGTACGATTTGTCAGCATGGCCTGCAAGTATGTGGTCGTGCTCCTTATTATACAACTTAATAATACACGTACATAACGTCAACTGCTTTTCGCATCAACTTAACACAAGATTCTGCGCTGACAGTGCAGAAAAAACACCTTGCACTCCTTTCTATCAGAACTGCATTGTTTATTTGGAATAAGCTTTAATATTTCAAAATCGTACCGCTTGCTTTGAAAGCTGAAGAATGTAGAAATTACTCGTATGTCATGTGGAGTGGAGCATGAGTGACCGCGAATATGGGTTGTTCAGCGAAGCTGGTCCATATTAGTGCGCTTTTAACCTAGTCCTCCTGGCATTTACAACCTGCCCCTCCCATATTAACGTTTTAAAACCTAGTCCTCTGTCCGCTTAAAACCCAGTGTCACCCATATTGCATTTTTCATGCTCCACCGGAGCATTTTTATTCTTGTCCTATTTCATTTTTAAGGTTCTCAGTAAAAAGCAAAAACGTTAAAGCTGTGTGAAAGAAACTTTAAAAATTCCGCCAATCATTAATCGTCAACCGAAAGTACAGAACAAAGAAGCTTGAAAAGTTCCAAGTTCTTCCTTTTTCTCTATTTTGACAGAAATCCAACATCCAGTACCCATGGCTGCAATAGTTTTAGTTACTGTATGTAGCATATAGCACTCTACTGCAGCGCAACCAAATGCAAACTTTACTGTCAGTGAAAAAACTCATAAAACACGATTTGCAATGCTCTGCCGCACTTGTGTGCAAGATTTCGGATTATTGCAACTTACCTGTACCTAGTTATAGGCCGTGCTGTACTTCAGCAGCACTCTACTGCAGCGCAACCAGATGTAAACATTACTGTCGGTGAATGAAACTCATACGGCATGATTTGCAATGCTCTGCCGCACTTGTGTGTAAAATTTCGGACTATTGCAACTTACCTGTAGCTAGTTATAGGCCGTGCTGTACTTCAGCAGCACTCTACTGCTGCGCAACCAGATGCAAACTTTACTGTCGGTGAAGGAAACTCATACGGCACGATTTGCAATGCTCTGCCGCACTTGTGTGCAAAATTTCGGACGATTGCAACTTACCTGTAGCTAGTTATAGGCCGTGCTATACTTCAGCAGCACTCTGCTGCAGCGCAACCACATAGTAACATCGTAATAAGTATACGAAACGTATCTATAATAGTTTGTCATGTCCTAAACTACCTGTATGCCGAATTTCAAATACCAGTGACGAATGAATAACTTGTTATCGACGGTGCTGTGTTTGGAGCAGCACATACAGCACGGTGGAAGCTACAGAGTGCACCAACTAACATAGATACAGTTCCCCCTTACTATAGACATAATTTTCACCAAGTTTCATATGTTTAGCCGTTTACAGTAAGTCTACAGACAGCGTGCTATGGTTGCTGCATAATAGTACAGCACGATAGCAGCACCGCACAGAGCTGCGACGATGCTCATCGTGTTCAGCGACCCCGATAACCCTTATATGCGTCCCACTATATGGCCCAAAACAGCATATTTAGGCCTATTTTTGACTATTTTCTGTGGAGTTGGGACTTAGAAACTTTTCCGAAAATGGCCATTTGGACCGACTTCCTTTGGGCCGGCCGCCTGAACGGTCCAGGACCTAAATCAAAAATCGGCCAACGTTATGCACTAGTATCCCCTCCGTACTTGTTCATGCAACAAACCGCGTGTCTCTAGCAGGGTTTTTTTTGTGCATTTTACTGTGCATATGCACACTTTTTTCCAAAATGCACACTCGAATTTAAAAATGCACACATAAATGCAGTCAAATTTTGCTTCCGCTAACCACAAAATGCTCTAAAAAATTTCCAAAGTGCTTTAAATTTTAAAAAAAGCTCTAGCTTTTAGCTGGGGGCTGCCGCCCCCAGACCCCCGCTTTTTGGTACGTACTATTTTTCGGTCAAGGCAACGTCACAACAACCTTTCTTTGTTTTAGTCTTCCTCACTAAAGCCACTAATTATTGAAATATTTCTGCTTTAGATTGTTAAGTATATAATTTATACTAGTGTGCATTCCTTCATCGTCAAAAATAAAAGGCTGGATTAAGCCAATTTTTCTCAAAGCATTTCTTTACATTTTCTTCCTCTACAACGGTTCGACGTGTACAATGCTAGCTCTCTTATTGCCGTTTGTTAATCTGTTAAAATGGTAAGAAATTGTTCATAAAAATTTCTTTCGTGTTCAAAATTCCAAAAAATTCCCAACTTTTGGGGAACTCCGCCCAGACCTCCCCGGCGTCGACTTTCAATCTAATTTCTGCATTATATATATATATACGTTAGATATATATATTAAATGGTTACCCGCAGAACAGGGCTGAATTACACCAATACGTAATTTCAGCTCGGATTTTATCGTTACTTTGAAGAAATTCTTGAATTATATAAGTAAATTTGGCAGCAAATTGACAATCCTATGTTGATTTTATGTTATTCAAAATTTTGCGCTTAATAGGTTCACAGCATTGCAGATGTCAAAACCCGACACCTATGTACGTTAGTTTGTATAGTTCTGCATTTGCCTAAATATCAGTATATATACGTGTGCTAACCAGTTAAGATTTAAAATCGTCATCAAAACATCAACTAAAGCGTGGATTTCCAGTTGAAGTCAAAAATGCGTAGAACACAAAATTACGGCCAAAAATGTATATTATAGTTCAAAATAAGCAATTTTTTAAAAATGCACACACTTTTTCCAAAATGCACACTATTTTTTAAAAATGCACAAAAAAATGCACACTTGTCCGCAACCAAAAAAAAACCCTGGTCTCTAGCTTGTTCCCTGAGCCCTGTGGGCGTGACACAAAATGGCCGTTTTTTGGTCAAAAACGCCATCAGGCCACTTTTGGCCGGCCGGCCAGGTGGCATGCCGGGCCGGGCAGCGAAAAAATATAGCGCGGGGCACATGGGACCATATCGGCATTCAGAAAATATAAACCTTTCCGGCTGAAAATGCTCACATCTTTCAAACACCTCTGCACAAAATAGCCCTTTTCCAAGCGTGACTAACACAGAAAAAAAAACAAACGGACCTAACTTGTCCGGAAGCGAAAATTTTCAAAGTTGAAAATTTTGACCAAAACTTTTTTGCAACTTGTTGTACTCGTCGTGTAGATTCCAACGATACCAAACTTGCCGAGTTTCGTTCAGTATTGAGCTGGCACGGTGCTCGAACGAGTCTCATAGGGCCGCGCAGCGCCTTTTACACCCATATTATAGGGGGTCGCTCTCGCGCCCCCTATAATATGTAATTCTAATTGCCACAGTTTGCAGCTCGGGTCCCGCTAGCCGGATGTATTTAGTTTTAGTGACAAGCATAATCATAAATAAATACAATTTCACGGAATTGCTTCGAGATTCTTGCATAAATTTACAATACCTGGGCTGGCGACAATAGGACTCGAGCCAAGCATATTAGTTGCCTTTCCCCGGCCGAAATATCACCTCCACCCTCGCCAAGAACGCCATCCAGGCCTCCCAAACGATACATAACATTTTCTAGAAATAGACTGATAAGAGCTAGCTAGCTACCATTTACCAGTCAATTAATAGCCAAACGAGTTTTCTCATAATATAGCAGTGTTTTGTAGTATATATACGTACTCTGTTGTAATCTACAGCTTAAACACTTGTTAAAATATGAAACAAGACAAGAATCACCAAATTACACTACAGTCAGTAGGGTGGAATTCAGCAGGTGGTTAACGCTTATCCCTAGTGGGGGGGGGTGGTGGGGCCGCCCCCCATTCGGCGACCTCCCCCCCTTCCATTCGAGGACCCCCCATGAAAAGCCCCCCCCATAAATCCCGACCTCCCCCCCATAACCCAAAAAATTGCCAAATTTTACCATTTTTACCCTAAATTTTCAAAAAATTTTCCGGCTTCGCCGGATTTTTGACTAAATTTTCGCTATTTTAGCTTAAAAAACACCTAAAATTAGTCATTTTTTAGCGATTTTTAGCAGTTAGTACGCAAAAAACCCACAAAAATTCTAAAAAAATTTCTAAAATATGCCCCCCCCCCATCGATGGGGGGCCCATGAAGCCCCCCCCCATAAAAAATTGCCAAGGGATAAGCCAGGCTAATGAAGTCTTCTTCCAGCGAAACTTAATTTCAAAGGATACGATTATTAGACAGCAATTTATTTATTATCAATATTGGCATTGGCATACTTGCTGCAAATCCAAGGCAGGATAGTCACTAACAATAATAATCAAAAAAGAAAGGTGCTTTTATTGTAAAGCTTATTACAGTCATATGTACAGTAACACATACCTAAGTGAGCTTTATGAGCCGCAGCCAGAAGCTGTTCGGTTGAGCAAGTACCAGTAATATCAAGATTCTCTCTCAGCGTCCCACAGTAAAGAAATGGCGTCTGGGGTATGAAGGCCAGGTGCGATCTAAAAGAACAAAATGACACAGAGCCAACACTCCCAATTTTTAAAGACATTTTGAAAACTATACATCTGACACCATAATTATTTCAATAACAATCATAGTAGCAACCGTTTCGAAATATTAAGCATTAAACGGTAACTAACCTGTACAGTTTCAAATCAATCTGACTAATGTCCAGTTCACCATACATGATGGATCCCCATTCCAGATCAACACAACGAAATAAGGCTTGAAATAGACTTGATTTGCCTGAACCTAAAACAATAGCTTCTAAAATTAAATACAATCCAATAATACATTAGAGATGACGTTTCTCTCAAAATGCGTAAAACAGAAATGCTAGCACGGAAGTGGAGCAAAAATAAAAATATCTAAAAGCTACTGGTACTGCTAAAAGTAAAGACTTGCAAAAAATTCGATGGATACTAATGATAGAAACATTTTTCTCAAATTTCAATAAAAGACATGATGCATTTTAGAACAAAATCAAAATAAAACAAAGCAAAAAATTTAAACTTTAAACAAACAATCAACACTGCTTTGCACCAAATGTGATTAGCAAATGGTTAGCGAATTTCGTGCTAAGCAATTGCTTAGCAAGTGCTTAATCCCAAACTCCTTTGCACCAAATCTCATCAAGTTAACCAACTGCTAAGCAGATGCTAATCAAGTGCTCCAGAAGTAAATATTTAATCTTATTCTGGAGGAGGATTAACTCGAAATTTCTACTAATTTTTCGAAATTATTACTATCTCCAGTTAAACCTAATGGCGAAAATGTTTGCTACTCCACCAACGATGGCAGCCTTTCCGTGGTGGTGGAGATATCCCGGTGGACCTCAAGTCCCCATGGATGCCAAAATTGCCCCAATCCAGGCCTCCCCAACAAAGGAGGCCACCTCCTGGAGTATTAGCCTCGGGCCACTCTGGGACGTCCCTTTTCCTCCCACTGTTGCAAGCGACCCTCCTCCTATCCCGTCGGGTTTTCGGGAAGAGGGCTCTACGCGCCGGCGTATAGAGCTCTCATTCTTCTGCTTCTGTTGATCGCCGGCGATATACATCCGAACCCTGGCCCAACCCAGGTCTATCCTTGTGGCGGATGCACCAAAAATGTCGGGTGGTATTGGACTGTTCTGTGTGGTAAATGCGACCGTTGGTTCCACTATCGGTGCGCTAACCTCACGATTCCAGAAGTGAAATGGATGTCCTCCCTTCATAGCCCTAACTGGATCTGTTCCCAGTGCTGCACTGCAGGCAGCCAAAATCTTATCCCCATCCCTCCCCCCAGTCAAACTATCCCGCCCTTTCACCCCGCCAAACCGAACAACCATCTCCGTCTGATCCAGTGGAATGCAGGTGGGATATCGCGCAAGAAAACGGAACTGCAGAAGCTTCTTGGTGATTCCCAGGCTGACCTCCTACTTCTGCAAGAATCCCACCTGTATCAGTCTGCAGAATACAAAATCCAGGGGTTTGAAACAAGGCTAAGAGCTAGGCGAAGAGGCCGCATGGGCGCCGATGGCGTTCGTGGCGGTGGACTGCTTGTCGCCGTTAGGCAGGGCATCAAATTTTCTGTCCTTGAAGATCAGTATCTGAATCCCAACGATGATGTCACCTCACCGAACTGCAGTCCGTCGTTGTCTACCCCGGTCATGACCAGCGCCAGCAGCTACAACTAACCAACATCTACATTCCACCCGTACGAGCTGCCGCCGATGACAATCAACCGATATCAAGTCTGAATTTCGACCCGGCATTCCTCCCAACCCCTACCCACTCTGTAATTTGTGGTGACCTTAACGGCCACTCGCCTCTGTGGGACAACAATCTTCCCACTAACCAGATGGGAGAAATTTTGGAAGACTGGGTCCAAACAACCGACCTGTTCATAGCCAATGATGGTTCTGCCATCAGATGTGACTACAGAACTAGAAGCAGTGGATCCCCAGACATCAGCCTTGCTCACTCCAGCCTGTTGCAGAAGCTGTCCTGGCAAACGGGTCCCGACCTGGGGTCAGACCATCTACCTATTATCATCTACCTTATAAACACCCTCCCCCCAAAATCGCCTGGGTTTTCTTTAGTAGGGTGGGGAGGTGAGGGGCGCCCTCCCACGTTTTGGGTTCCCCCCAATTTGTTGGGCTCCCCCCCCCACTCACTATACGGTGCCCAGAAAATGCCAAATTTTAAGGATTTTTGGTGAAAATTTTCAAATTTTTTCCGGCGCCGCCGGAATTTTTTGGTCAAAAATTGTCAATTTTGGTACTAAAACTTGATTTTTGAGCGCTTTCAAGCTTTAGTTGTAGCAGTATACGTAGAAAACACGCCATTTTTACGGTATTTTTGGCATTTTTAGCCCACCCCCCCCCCAAATGACTCGCCCACCGAGGCAACTGGCGGAACCAGGATTTGGTGAAGGGGGGGCGGTAAAATTTTTTCGTCGGGGGGTCTGGGGGGCCCCACCACCAGAAGTTGAAGAAATTTTTTGTTTTTGCAATAAAATCGGTATTCGGATCTTTAATTCTTTTCATACTGAAGAACTGAGAAAATTTTTAAAATTCTTGACAGTTTCTCCGAAAATTCGAATGCATTTTAAGTTTTTTCTTCGTAAATGCAATAAATATGCGGTTAAAAATTATAAAATTCGCGCCCACGCTGCGAAATTTTGTTTTTGCCCCTTTTCATCTTTCTTTCCTTAGTTTTTCCTACCTTCGAATCGCGACGGGGGGGCGCCGCCCCCGCCCCCCCGGGATCTGCCCCTGACCGAGGCCCTTCCCCAAGAAAATCACTAGAACAAGCCCAGTTATATACAAATACCTTTTGAAATGAACTGTTACATAGAAATTAGGGGAATCCCAGAAGTAACGTACTAAACGTTTTCTCAACAACTTCTGTCCTGGTAAAAGCTGTCTAGAGTTTTTGCTAGCGTAGCCAGAAAAAATTTAGGAGGGGGGGCAAGCTAAAAATGCTCTGAAACTTCTACTGCAACTAAACAGTTGGTGGAAATGGCAAAATTTCAGGCAAAATCTGGAGCTTTTTGAGATATTTGAAAAGTAGGGCCGCAGCCAAAATTTTTTCAAACACTGGTTTGCACCAAATGTGATTAGCAAATGCTTAGCGAATTTCGTGCTAAGCAATTGCTTAGCAAGTGCTTAATCCCAAACTCCTTTGCACCAAATCTGATTAAGTTAACCAACTGCTAAGCAGATGCTAATCAAGTGCTCAAGAAGTAAATATTTAATCCTATTCTGGAGGAGGATTAACCGGAAATTTCTGCTAATTTTTTGAAATTATCACTATTTCCAGTCAAACCTAATGGGGAAAATGTTTGCTAGATACCTAGAAATTTCCCATGTTGCTGCTATAATAACATGAAACCAAATTAAAAAGTTCGCTAAACGATTTTCAAAGTTTAACGAGATGAAAGCATTTTAAGATAATATTTGGAAATATTCGACACGTTTAGTTTCATATACTAGGACAGCTAACACAACAGCAGTGGTCATCTCAGATAGAGGCATTCAACCAATTTAATTCATAAATTGATTTCTTGCATCAAATTTAAAGACTGCTGATGTATTTCCTAAGAAAAAGTTAAGCAAGTGATTAGCAGATGCGACACTTCATGCAATCACATGATAATGGCATAAAAGTCCAGTAGCTGATTGGTTCAAATACAAAAATCCAGCATTTTCATTGGCCATTTCTTGGCAATGCTAACCATTTGCTAAGCAACTGCTAAACTGATGATCTGTTAATCAATTGCTAATCAGATTTGGTGCAAAGGAGTTGTTGCTAAGCAAATGCTCAAGATTAGCACTTGTTTAGCTGATCATTTGGTCTGCGGATTAGCAAATGCTTAGCAAATAGTTAATCACATTTGGTGCAAACGGCCGAAAGTATTTATTCGCGCTGCTGCTACTCGTTAAAAATTTTTCTTTTGCCTCCGATTTCGGGAGCATGCCCCCCTCGCCCGCCCCCCGCCCCTGGCTAAGTTATTGAATTGTCGTGTTTGTTGCAGTACGGTTTTAATCTTATTCCGATGTACTATGTTTATACGTAAATAAGATTGATTATGTGTATTTCGTTTTTGTTTAGGAAGCAGCAATCATTCCTGTTTCTGCAAAGCCAGCCGAGGAAAAGACTGATTCCAGCCTATCCTCAGGGCTGGATACATTGACCAATGCGTTGGTTCAGTCCCTCTACTTTCCCCGACGAGAGCAGAGCGGTTCCTTTCTCTTCAGTGTTGATCACTGCTTTGCCTTGAGAGGTCAGGGAACTGTTCTGACCGGAACTGTCCTGTCGGGTCTGGTGAAGGTTGGCGATTCTGTTGAGATTTCTGGCATTTCTGAAGTGCGAAAGGTCAAAAGTATCCAGCGTTTTCGTAAACCGGTCACATCTGCCTGTCAAGGTGATCGTATTGGGATCTGTGTGACAAACTTTGATGCCACCCTGCTGGAACGCGGTCTGTTGTGCAGTCCCGGCTCCCTGCCCACTGCCTATGCGGCCATTGTTGGCATTAGGCCGGTCCGTTTCTACAAACTGCCCATTCGCAGTAAAAGTAAGATGCACATCAGTGTGGGCCATGAGACGGTTATTGCCCGCTGTACCTTTTTTGGGTCGCAGCCTGAACAGGCAGCGTCCAGCGGCGCAGACTTTCTGACGTCATTTGATTGGTCGGCTGAGTTTGCCTGGAGTGAATATCTGGTTGATCGTTCCGCTACAGACGATGGAACTGGAGACGGTACCGATGGTGCAGCTCAAAGCTTAATTGCTCCCTTTGCCTTACTTGAATTTGAGCATCCAGTACGACTGCCGGCTGACTCCCTGTTGATTGGTGCCAAACTGGACAGTGATATTAATGCCAACCTGTGTCGGCTGGCTTTTTATGGCCGGGTTATAACTCTGCTGTCTGATAAGGCCTATGCCAGCAGCAAGCTGCCTGCCCTGAAAGTATTCAAACTGAAATCTAAGTCTGGCATTGTTGAGCGTGTTGCGGATCCCTATACAGTGATAGTTCATGGAATGTTTAAGAAGGAAACAAAGATAGAACAGTTTTGTGGCCTGAAGGCTGAATTGAGCACTGGTGAAAGTGGTGTTATTGAAGGGAACTTTGGTCAAAGTGGTAAAATAAAAATAAGAGTTTCGGCTGGGCTGAAGCAAGAAACAATTGACATTCTGGAAGCTCAGTCAGCTGCTAAAAAGAGGCAAAGAAAAAAGGATGCCGACCCAGTGGTTCCCACTTCAGAGACTTTGAAGGTCACGATAACATTTAAGCGATACTGTTTTGATCCCAGCAAACGTATGATTCAATAATTAAAAATACGGTTGTTTGTTACTTTATACACTTTTGGGTAAATTGTATATTGTAGGATGAAATTAGGGCACCGATAATTTAAATTTACTCATAATATATGTATATATGTTTAGAAGGGTTGGTTCGTATGTTTCCAGATTTATTATATTTACTGTAACTGTAATATTTGCATATGTTTAACTTATGCGAATAAAGATTTTTTACGGTTTTGCAAGTTGGAATTTAGGATTGTTAGATTAAAAATAGAAATGATCAGCTCTTGAGGGTGCAGAAATTTGTCTAACTAGCAAGGTACTGAGAGCAATCTAAGCAGTATTGTGTAGTGTTGAATTCTCCGAAAGCCGATCGGTGCCGGCCGTTCGCCGGCCCAATCTCATAAGAACGGCCCTCTGACAAATCGAAGACAAAAAATGGCCTGCAGGATGGCTGTCAGAACAAAGAAATCAGGATATGCAAATGTACCGCCACGATTTTAGTTTCCATTTACTAAAAATGAGGAAGAGCTAGTATATCGCTGTCGTGGACAACTTGGCTCTTTCCTTTTGCTAATTATATGTGTGCCGCCCTTGACTGATTTTGTAGACCTGTTACAGTCTGGGCTCACATTTTCAAGGTTTTGTTCAGCCTTTCGGCCCATGTCGGGATAAAAGATAAATGGGACCAGATAAAATAGGAGGTTCTCAAATGTTTTTCATGCGTTTGTATCCAGGACTTTGATTTGTATGTGACTGAGTTGCGGATCCTTTCCTTCAACAGGCACTTCAGCAGACATAATATGTTTATAGTACAGGCGCGTAGCCAGGGGGGAGGGGGGAATTCCCCCCAAAATTGTGGACACCCCAGTAATTTTTCCGCTGGCAGTGTGTAAACTCCCAATTTTCAAAAAATTTTTGCGGCTTCGACGCTTATTTACTGTAATTTACCATCGTAATATTGGTTTGACCGCCAAAAATGAGTTCAAAATACCCTACCGCGTGTGATTTGACCAGTTTATGCATCATTTTCAGCATGAAAACGTACTGAACTTCAGTTCTTTTCTTTATTTCAAAATTGAAAAGAGAATTCAAAATTCCTCAGGCGTTACAAATCGGAAAATTTTTTCAACTGAATACCGTTACCGTTGAAAACTTACCGCCGTGATTTAACTGAAGCAGTGTAAACTAAGCAAAACCAGTTGAAATAAGGGATATTGTTTAAAAATTCATTGCTGGCGCAATATAAGTCGCAACAACAAAACCTTTATATCGTTGGATTCAGCTCAGCTTGAACTTTATGATTATGTTATTTTTACTCACTTTTGCTAAATTTGCTTTGCCGAAATTTTTGGTCAAAAAGTGGTATTTTTCAAAAAATTCTACTTTCAAAATTTGAAATAACACATATCAGGTGAAAGCGGACGCCTAGGCGGTCTTGAAAATCTAATCGATGAATTTTTCCGTTGGGCGAGTCGCGAGTAATAACCAGTCAAAGCTGTAAAAAGCGGCAAACTTCAAAGAAAATGGAAAAACGAATTTTTGGAATAAAATTCTTATTTCTCAACCGATTTTTTTTCGTTCTTGTGTCAATCGACGCGTCTTCGGATGGGAAAATTTTTCTGAAGGCATGAGCTGAATAGCTTGAACGGTCCGAAAAAATTCCCCAAAAAACACATTTTAAAATTTTTGAAATTTTAAAAAATTCTAAATTTGATAAAAATATTCGTCTCGCTACAAGGATTCCGAAAATATATGGTTTTATGGGGTTACGACGTATATTCAGTTCACTAGAGGCCTTACAAATTTTGTACACACATTTTTGTGTCAGACTTTAGACAGTAGAGGATAAGTCTCTTGAAAAAATTTCAGAACCATCAACAAATTTGAAACTAAATGTATGTAGTTATGGATTAAATGCAATCTCTTCGAAAAGTTAAGAACCCCCATCAAAAAAGGAAACTAAACATTGGTATAGATCAAGGCCGCGTTGCAAAAAATTGTCCTAAGCGTCCTCCTAGGATAGTACTTAGGAGGATGTTGTTGAGAGCTGTCTAGGAGGGAGGGAGGAAACCTAAACCCGTTTCAAAATATTTCTTCCAAGTTTAGCTGGCGCTGCTCCTAAATCGCTGCTCCTCCTCGGTTAAGTTAGGAGTTGTGGATAGCACTCCTGGCTTAGAAGACTCTTGAAACCCAATTCTTCTAAGTTACCACCTACGCTGGATTTAGGAGCGGTCCTAGGCTTAGAAGGTTCTTTTACAACGCGGCTCAAATCTCGCATGTTTAGGGAACTGATATGCTTCTTTCTAGTCTATAAATAATAAATTCACACAAGTTTAGAGAGCTCCAGAAGAAATCAAAACATTTCTGTGTTCCCACTAATTTTTCATAAACTTCTGAATATCGGAATTGTTTCTTGTCTTCCTCTGATAACTGAGAGAATGCCTTGTGATGTGCTAAACTTTTTACTCCACCCTCCTTCCCAAATAATTGGTCAGGTGCCGCCCTCCCCCTCCTGAAATGTTTTCGTGCGCTATGCTACTGCTCGTGGTGCGCAATAGCATGGGTTTGCTGTGGACCGATGGGTTTTCTCTAGATCAAAAGGTGGGGGGGATAAATTGGCCTACAAAAGCTTAAAATTCAGTAAAAATAGCTTGTGCTTAACATACAATACTGCTGTAACTAAAAGTGCTCATAAATAAAATATCAGCACTGAAATAGACGATTTTAGGCCAAAACTTTCCGGCGACCGCGAAAAAGTATGACATTTTCTTGGCACCTCACACTGAGTGAGGGGAAGCCCAAAAAAGTGAGGTTGGGGCCGAGTGGGAAGGGGACCCAAAACGAAGGATCCTTCCCGACTAAAAAATACCAGGTCCGCGGTTAATCCCCATGTGATTACTTCATTTTCCAAGAGAGCTGAGCTTTTTAGGGATGGACCTTCCGAGCACTTAGCCTTTACGTCGTACATGTTAATTCCCGGTGTTGTAGGAAGTCGGAGCAGTTGTTACTCTCTCCTTTTAAAGAGTAGCGCTTTCTTTGCTTTTGCTAGTGTGTGCCTAGCATTACTTTGTATTCGATGCGTGATCGTGATATAATTATGGCTACCGATGCTGGAAAGGATCATTTGCTTAGTCTCAAGGGTGAGGCAAAGACCTTTTTATTCGGAAATACCTTGTTAAGTTGTTTGTTGTTGTTAAATGAACCTGCGCTGTTTGTACGTCAGGTTCCGCAACTTGTTTTTCTAATTTTCCCAAGTTAGGTGCAGGGGCGTATCCAAGATTTTAAGTGGGGAGAGTTTTCACAAAAATTTACACTTTTTTGTAACGAGGAATTGATAAATTTAGCTTCAGACAACCCAAAAGGGGTTCTAGTGTCTAGAACGGCCGGGAAGCCAGCGGCCGACCGGCCGGCGGCTCTTGAGCCGGCGGCCGGCACGGCTGAGTGTCGCCGGCCAACCAAACACAAATATTTGTAGTTAACACAGCAATTTGGCCAGAGCAGCAGATGTTTACAAAACAAATGCAAGACTGGATGTGAAATTTTGACGGCCGAGAACGGCCAACGGCCGGCCGGTGGCATTTTTCGGTGGCTGGAACCGGCCGAAATGAAACATCCTTAACTTTTTATCGAATTGGCCCCTGCCCCTCTTCATGTGTAAAAGTTTACACGACGGCTTTGTAGGAATCCTTCGGATACGTCCAAGGTTGGTTGTAAAATAGTCAGTTACATTTTCCATTCATGTGCCAGACTGTTGTTTACGCAATTTTTCAGTGATGAGACTGGTGAGATGTGGCGGTCCACAGGATGGTGCAGATGGTGGCACAACTATGGCCTCCGAAAGTGGAGTGGAAGCGGAACCCGACTTTGTGGATCAGCTGGGTCTGCCGCCTGCCTACAGTCAGATGAAATTCCTACCACAACATTTTGAGTACGTACGTAACGTATATACTTAAGACTGTGCTTGTGCATATATTTTCATTGCACATTTAGCTTTTCTCCAATTGAAACAGCTTGCTAAGTATGGGTACCTAGTTGTTAGTTGCTTTTCTTTCGTTAAATCTGTTTGTTTGATTTTTAGAAACATTTATCTCGGCGAAACGTTCACTTGCTGCGTCTGTGTGCAGAATGTGTCTGATCGAAAATCAGAAGAAGTTACTCTTAAGGTGTAAACTCTTTTGTCACGTATAGATACATTTAAAGATATAAAAATTCTATTATACGAATTTTTATATCAGTAATGCTTTGTGGCCATTTCGCGAGTTGTAACGAGACGGCCAAATGGTTTAGGCTGTTTACTGCTAATCCGATGAGCAGTGGTTCGATTCCCAGATTCTGAAAGGCTTTCTGAAATCCCCTTGTTGAGTAACTATGCACATATACACAGATGTATTGTGGACTAGTCGACCAAGCTTCCGTCCTCAACTGATCAGCAGTCGATGGGTACCACAAAGCGTATATATACATGATAACAAGAGTACATCATATCTAAGAGTGTGACAAGCGCCACGCTCTTAGTTATTAGGGTTACGACATGATATGCACGATAACGGCTGACCCCCCACAAATTAGACCCATCACTACAAAGAAATTCGCGTGCTATGATTGTGCGCTGAAGCTCGCAACAGACACACTTTGGACTAACTGACTACAGTCTGACACAAAAATGTGTGCAGAATATTGTGATCGCTTATACTGCATTTCATCGGTAACCCATAACATTATTTACTTTTTGAATCGTCATGATGAGAGAAAATGTTTTATAAAATTTAACAATTTGAAAAATTTTAAAATTTTTAAAATAACTGTTTATCGACGTTTTGCTCTGGAATATGCATGCTACAAATTTTTCTTTCAGGAAAATGTTCCTTCTAAGACACGCAGAATGACGCAAGAACGAAAAAGTCGGTTCAGGTTTGGATATTTTACTAACATTTTTCGATTTTCAAAATCCTTTGATCTATGCCACTTTTTCAACTTTTACAGGCTACTGCTTGCTCAGTACGTGATAGAAAATTTTTCGTTTTCATTTCCGGGATCGCTTAGGCATCTGCTTTAACGTATATAAGTCATTTTTCAAAATTGGCAAGCTGGTTTATTTGTCAAATTGATCCAAAATTTCAATATACTGGTATTGAAAAATTACTTGTAGATAGTCATGCTAAATATGCCATTTTTGCTGAATTCAAAGATGTCAAAAAGTTGCCGTGCTGTATAAATTTTCAGACGTTTGTCCTTTTTTTAATAGCATTTTGAGGAATTAGTATCTCTTAGTAACAAATAATAAAGTTTACCCGAAATCCTATTGTAAAAAGGACAAATGCTTCAAAATTTATTTTTCACGCAATGTGCATCGTCGCAGCAACATTTTGGCATCGTTGGATTCAGTAAAAATGGCTTATTTAGCATGACTTATCTATGCGCAATTTTTTCGATATCAGTCTATTGAAAGTTTGGGTCAGAAAGTGGTAATTTTTCGAAAAAAATTCATTTTCAAATTTTGAAAAATGACATTTACTACTTTAAAGCAGATGCCTGAGCGGTCCTGAAATTGAAAACGAAAAATTTTATATCAAGTACTGAGGTACCTTGTCAAAATCAGAAAGGCAAAGATTAAAGGATTTTGAAAATCGAAAGATGTTAATAAAAACTTCAGACCTTAACTGATTTTCTTCGTTGTTGCGTCATTCTGTGTGTTTTCAGATGGAAAATTTTTTTAATTTTTAAAAAAAGAAAAAGAACGAAATTTTTAGCATGCATATTCCGGAAAAAACCTCAATAAACATATATTTTGAAATTTTGAAATTTTTCAAAATGTTCCATTTTATGAAAATTTTCCTCGCATCGTGACGATTCAGAAACTATGTTATTGGTCTCCGATGAATATTAAATGTAGTAAAGTGATCACAATTTTCTACACACATTTTTGTGTCAGACTTTAGTTGCGTCTTCGAGCTTTAGAAAATAGGCATAGCGTGCGAATTTCTTTGAAATAATGGGTCTAATTTGTTGGAGGAGGAGGGTCAGCCGTTATCGTGCATATCATGTCGCAAGCCTAATTACTAAGGGCTTGTCACACTTTTAGTTATCATGTACTCTTGATTATAGTGTGACATGGTGTCATTGACACCAATGCTCTCTTGCTTTCGACGAGCTATAGAACTGTCATAGTACGCGATTTTATTTGATTCACTAGAATCCCATTTGTAAGAGGGATCGGGGCAAGTCGGTAGCAGAGAACATAGGTTATGTTCAGATAGCAGAGTATGCATGCTTAATGCTTGGTGTTTGTTGCTGTTGGTGCCACTTAGGTTCGAGGATAACAGGAGGCTGTGTTGGACAGCAGCGTTGAAGAACTGATCCTGATTCAATTTATGGTTCTTGTAACTTTCTTGTATGGTTGTCCAATGGATTTTTACATTAATTAGTGTGTGAGATGATGATTGTATTTTCATGTGCGTCCGATTGCTGTTTTCAATTTCTAGGTTGACCTGCAGACCAGCTCCCAGCGTGCCAGTCTCAGCAGCGAATGGTCAAATCTCACACCCATCATGGAACCTGGTGAAATCAAAAGTCAAATTATTTCGCATGAAGTCAAAGAAATTGGACAGCATATGTGAGTTGAAACTATTTTGGGCCTTATAAGGACTAAGATGATGCTGCTAAATGTGGGCACTTCCTGTTATATAAATAGAGTTAATGCATTTAGTTTTTAAATGATTCTGGCCTAAGGATGATTTAACTGTACTTTTTATGTCTGTTTTCATGTCTTTTGACTGTTTTAGAATAGTTTGTGCGATAACATACTGTACCGACATTGGGGAGCAAATGTATTTTCGGAAGTTCTTTCGTTTTACGGTAACTTCATTCTCACTGGCAGATTTATGGTTTGTTTCTGCACAGTCTGAATTTATTTGCCTTTAACTGTGCAAAATGTTTTGCTTAATCATTAGAAACTACATATGTTCTGCAAATTTTCCAATTAAATGTTTGTCTGTCCTGCTCTTGTATTTACAGGTAGCCAAACCTTTAGATGTCAAGACGAAATTTTATAATGCTGAGGTATGCTCTGGCCTTAAGATTGACATTTTAATATAACAACCTTTTGGTATTATCAGAATTTAAAGAAAGATGAAAACAGGAATAATTTTAAAATCTGTGCGTGAATGAAAGTAAAACGGACCTTGTACACATTAATCTGGGCTAGGTAGCCTGTCAACTCTATTATTGGCCAACCCATTGGTTTTGTGGGAATTAAGAGTCGCTGTCTTTAATAGCAAGAATTTACTTATTGTAGAGAACTGGTAAAACGGGTGGTATTCGAGCCAATGACTTTCGGATTAATGTTCCGACGGCTCTGGGAGCTGATCTATTGTTGCACCAAGGGAGAATTGTCATCCAAACTGAAGACTAGGAGGCAGTTGTTTATCTGTCTTGGAATGAAATGCAGTTCGTTTGCCTGTAGACGAGAAAGCTGATGTAAACGAACAGTTTAATTGTTTTAGTCTGATGATGTCTTTTTGGAGGCGCAAATACAGAATACCACTCATCTGCCGATGACCATGGAACGTGTCTCCTTGGAGCCGTCCGCTCTTTATCAGTGCATTGCTTTAAATCATTTGGATGACGGGTAAAGGATTCTGCTTAGGATTCTGTTTTTACATTATTTTGATAAATATAACAACCATACATTAACCCGGGGCCCGATTTTGGTGGTCTACCCCGACCTCGGCGAAGGGTGCACCCCTGAAAAATTTCAAAATTTCAAGGCGGCCTGCCCCGAAATCAGTAAAAATTGCGAATTTTTAACGTTTTCGACAAAAAATAGTAAAAAACTACAATTTCCAGCGATTTTTAAAAAATTGTTAGAATCGCTAAATTTTGCTAAGAAAGAACTAGTTTTTGGTAAAAATTGTTGAGGGGTCTACCCTTTTTTCCTTTTCGAGGAGGGGGTCTACCCGTTTTTTGTCGGTCTTGGGGGGTATGCAGTCTGCACCCCCCATTCCCACCCACGTTATCCTATGATAACAACTGTAACATATTGCTATTTCTTGTCGCTGTTTTGGTAGGATCTCTTTTGCTTTGTTTAAATCTTGGCAAATGTCCTGTGTACAAGTTAGTGGTGGTTTTCGATTGTCTCATCCCTTTCTCGTCAAAGTAAGGTAAATCGCCTCCAACAAAATATATATCTACTGATGAGTTAGCTACTTAGTTGTTACATACGTACGTAATCCGAAAATAGTTTTTTTACTTTTTCTAGAAGATCGGTTTTCGATACAATTCCGGTTTTGTCTTCCGGTTCCTCTAGACAGTATTTGTTTCGCCTGAAGCCGAATGTTGAACAGAGAGCCCAGTTGCGTGGCGTCACCTCAATCGGGCGTCTGGAGATGATCTGGCATTCTGCCATGGGCGAAAGAGGAAGACTACAGACCAGTCAACTTCAAAGAGTGGTACTGTTTTAATTTAAAGAATTTGTTGTCTGACTTGGCTTCACCTTGATTAATTTATTGAAGATTGATTAGGGTGTATGCATTTTTGGCAGTTGGTTGATATATGTAGCTAAGGCAGAATATACACAACAGGCGGAATAACTTCAATCAGAGCTTTACTTAATAGTGAAGTACTAACAAAGTAACCACTTGCAAAACGTGGTTCAGATCTCACTCTCTTTTATTTTTTTGCATGCATCTTTGTCTCCTTACAATATGTAATTCATGATCCAGTTTTTAATAGCCTAGTCGATTTCTTTCTGTCCATACCTTTTAGGAAAATCAGCTTGATGTTGCAGTGACGGCGTAAGCAGAGTGGAATTTCTTTCAAATTGTTCACTTCCGCAATGCGAACTCAGTTTTAAAATTATCTCATTAGAAAACAGTTGGAATAATCCACTAAAAGCTTTTTGACGTCACCTGACCTATTATTCTGAGGGTATTAAAGTGTCTTGCTTCGAAAATTCTTTTTTAAAAAAATCCTACCAGTATAAAAATGAAAGAGTTTTCAGGTTTGTCCCATCTGTTCCTGCAACATAACTGTGGAATTGCCCCTCTGAATTTTTCCGGCTACGCCGCTGTGTAGCAGTGTCAACTGTACATACATAGAGCTTCAATATTGTAATTCTTTGACATTTGACCGCTATAGACAAGTCATGAGTCGTTAAGCACAAAGCTCTATCATTAGTGCTTTCAACGTTTTAGGTTCCTGGCTATGGGGACGTCAGACTGACTGTGGAACAGTGTCCAAGTGTCGTAAAACTCAGACAAGCATTCCATATACTTTGTCGTGTTACTAACTGCAGGTATATATTTTTGGTTGTTGTACCAATAAGGGTAGATAGATTTGCTTAGAGTCGGGCAGTGTGGAGATGTGGCTCACAAAAATTCGAGCGGGCCTGTACGTATATGGACCTGGACTAGAAATTTCTGTTTGATTTAGACATTTTACTGGACACTATCGAATGCGACCCGTTTGCTACTTTTCATGTCGCAGTTCCGGTTACCAAATTTCGCCAGGTCTAGAGATGCATAACATGAATATCATGTTATTTAAGTTAGTGAGAATATTTCCCTTTTCACAGGATATCGTTACCACTTGTATTTATTAGAATTTTTATGGTGTTATTATTCTCCCCATAGTTTCTAGAGCATGATAAGATTTCAGTCTGGTAAGTAAAATGGAAATGAAAACGCAGATATTCAGAGACTGAGTAACTTTACTTTACTATCTTTCCTATTGATCTGACTACTGTTAATGTTTTTTCAGTGAGCGAACCCTTGATTTGCAGTTAGCACTGGATGAAAGTGTTCTTCGTGGTCTGATTTGGTGCAGCACTTCTAATCGGTCTCTGGGCACACTGGAAGCAGGCGGATCTCTGACGCTAACCTTTTCTTTGTTACCGGCTACTCCTGGGCTCCATGTAGGAGTTAGTTTTTTAATTATCATGTTTTAATTCTTTTACAGTTTGCGGGGTTTTCCGCCAATGTTTCCGGATTTGTCAGAGTTCTCTGGTTTCGCCATCCTTGAGTTAAGATAAGGAATGTCATCTCGAACGATGAATTGGTGCACCCTAACATGGTGCACTGCACTGGCCTCCTTCTCAGTATGCCTAAAAAGATTGGTGCAGAAAATTGGTTTTTTCCTCTAACTTTCGTCTGGACATTGTATTGATGTATTTTTCTTTAGTTCTCTTGTTCTTATATAGTTCGGAATGCCTTGCTCTCCCTCCACTACTTGTTTGTCATAATTAGATTTCTATGTAGTTTGTTTACAGTACAGGCTTAGAGATACTACATATGGTAACGTGGATAAATCGAGAACACGGTGTGAATCGTAACAACAAAAATATTTTATTTAGGATGAACTATTGCTTTTCGTGTTTTAGACCATATCTGGAATTAGACTAACGGATTCATTTTACAAACGAACCTACGAACACGACGAGATTGCCCAAGTGTTTGTTTATGCCTGAATCAATTCGTCAAGGCCTGTAATCTTCTAGTTTGAAATGAAGCCGCAATGGGCTCGGATTATTATTGTTTTCATAAATAAACCGATATTAATATAAGCTCTATCTGCAAATCGTGTTTCTCTAACGTTTCCGGATTTCCAAAAGGACAACTAGTTTTCATTCCTTCTTACCTACAAAGCTTTGTTGAGCGCATTTATTTATATATTGTATCATTAGAATGGTTTTATTGTATTTTTGCTATGGTATAAATAAGTATGTTTTATTTATTACACAGTAAACTAATTTTTCAATGTTTGTCTGGCTGATCTGCTCTGCATAGATTGTTTGAATAATCCTAAAGGAAATGCAACATGCTCTGTTCCTTATTAGTGGATTGAAACGACAGCTTTGCGTATAGCCTAGAAATTTCGGAAAAATATCGGAGTTAAGGTCGATTCATGATGCTTTAACTGAGCAATGCTGTTGCCACCAATTCTTGCTTCCTTAGCCTGGGAATCGAACGGAGCAACGGACAAACTCAGTTAAAAGGAGAAATTTTGCTTATTCTTTCGTTTATGTGGTAGATCGTTCAAAAAAACTTGCTGACTATATTGTAACTAACAACTTTTAGTTTTTGAAAAAGATTTTTATTTGGAAAATTTCTTCCGTTTCTCCGTTGCTTCGCTTCTGTGTTGATCCATTTCGTCATCTTGTGCATAGTGCATACTGTAGCCCACAGCTAATCAGAAAAGCAGCCTATCCTTATGGAAACAAAAAGCACGATTTTATGTTTCTGGGCCGCGTTGCAAAAGATTTTCCTAACCTAAGAGTGCTATCTACCACTCCTAATTTTCCTGACTCTAGGTCCTAGTAGCAACGCCAGCATAACTTAGGAGGAATCTTTTGAAACGGGTTTAGGAGTTCTCCTAATTCCCTCCTAGACAACCTAAGTACCCTCCTAGTCCTAGGAGCGTGCTTAGGAAAATCTTTTGCAACGCACTTTTGTTCTTACAGTGCTCTGTTGCTCCGCTGATTCATGAACGGGGAAAATGAAGACATTTTTCATCTACTCTGTTCTCCGTTTATCTTGCTCCGTCAGAGCATGAACCGACCTAACAGTTTCTGGATTAGATTTCTTGGTTTATTTTAGAAGACGGTTGTTAGCAAAGCTAAAAGAATAAATGTGTGAGTAGGAGAAACTGCCATAATATTTATTTGGTCCCCCCTTTACGCCATAGCAGGTCGTCTATATGTTTAGTTTTGACTGAATTTTGATAATGTTGTTATTGCCATTTCAAAGTATTTTTAACCTAAAAATCTTAGAAATTGGTTACGATAATACTGTTTACTTTCCCAGAAATGTGTCGATTTGCTGTTATCGGGAATCACTAAAATTTGTTTTCCCAGGCTTTTTTACGATGATGATTGTGTTTGACGTTTAATAGTTCAAAGCCACAATTGACGTAATACCCTCGTCAAAAACACTCCTTTTCGACGTCATACATTGCCGGTATCTGAATTGATAACGAGTATTTAAAGCTTATCCACAGGATCTCTTTCACCCATTTCAACCCAGTTTTCTAGCAAGTTGCCTATTTTACTGCACTCAATTTAGTATGGCACCAGAAACCAAAGTAAGTTTTGATTGCTACAGACGGGGTTAATGTTTTCCTTAACGAACCTGTTTTAACTTTGATATGAGTAAGAGTAAGTGACCTTAGCTTCGGCGCATGGTGTGAGAAAAGCTTGGGCTGGAAGGTCTCCCAATCTGTAATCTCTCTGTGCCCATGAAAAGCCTCAATGACCTTTCCCTTCCATAATCCAAAGAATTCACAAATTTTAATATCTTGACTGTCTTTACAGTTTCAAGAATTTTCTGGTTTCACCGGTTTCTTATTATTTTTCATTTTAGTTTGAAACCGTTTAAATTTAGCTAATTTAGCGAATTTTGACATTTTTTTCCAAAAACATCTTCCCCCTCCTAATGACGATGGACAGACCCGTGCCATGAAGCATCCCCCTAAGCTTTGCTAAAACTAAGTTAAGTTAATTTATTTGAAGTCTGATGGCCAGTTCAATCGGCGTGCCGGCCGACCGGCCATTTCTAGATCTGGCCGGTCGGTTTGGATCCAGCTCTGTTGGCCTGTCTGAAACTTCGTCTTTGCATAGGTAGTTTTATTTCAAGTCTTAAACCTGTGGTCACGAGGTGAGGCACCAGTAAAGATATCTAATGATAAAGATATGCTCTACCACACTAGCGTAGCCAGAAAAAATTTCGGAGGGGGCAAGCCAAAAATGCTCTGAAATTTCTGCCGCAACTAAACAGTTGGTGGAAATTTTCAAGCAAAATCTGGAGCTTTTTGAGATATCGTCGTTGAAAATTAGCGCCGCAGGCGAAAATTTTTCGAAATATTTATTCATGCTGCTGCTACTCATTAAAAAACTTTTCTTTTGCCTCCGATTTCGGGGGGGCATGCCCCCCTTGGCTACGCGCCTGCTCTACCAGGTTGCTTACGACTGTATTCCACTGTGTATCTGTGATAAAATTTTTAACTCCTGTTTTCGTATTGTTGTATTCTGTTGCATTGGTTGTTTTTCAGTCCCTGGGAATTTGTGGAGACCAGTATCATCTAAGTCAGGATCAAATCGCCTTCTTCAAGGAGAATGGATACCTTCATTTGCGAACAGTTCTAACAGAAGAGGAATTGAAGGCTCTAGAGCCGATCTATAACAAATTCATCAATGGCGAGGTCGAAAGCGCTGTAGCTGATACCAGCGATGTGACCGGTATGCAAGCATACTGCAATGTAGGTAGTTCGATTCAATTTCCATAGTGATTGTTTTTCTTTTTAAGACTGAGCTCGGGTCCGCTACCAGGATTTACAACAGTTTTCAAACCCCTTGTGTTAGACGGCTGTCGTAATACTATGCCTAGAGATTGCTGAAGTAATAATTTAGATTTTGTTTCTTTACCCGTTATCTATAGTAGGGATACACCGAGCCAAAATTTAACGGAATATTGTAAATTTTGCCAATTTTTGTCCAAAATATTGGAATTTCGAAAGTACGACAATATGTTAAACTGTTAAGCCCGGTACATACCTCTGTCCGTTTGTCCGTTTCTGGTTGTCCGTTTGTCCGTTTGTCCGTTTGTCTGCTCACATACTGGTTCATACCTTTCCGTTTTTCCGTTTGTCCGTTTGTCCGTTTGTCCGCTTGTCCATTTGTCCGTTTGTCCGTTTGAGTTTTTGATTCATACTTTTCCGTTTGTCCGTTTGTCCGTTTGTCTGTCTGTCCGTAAGGGTTGTCCGTTTAGACTTCAACACTGCTCTACTTTTCCGTTTGTCCGTTAGCAAGAAGTATGAATCAATTCATAAAAGCAGACCAGACAAACAGGCAAACGGACAAACGGACAAACGGAAACGGACAAACGGACAGCTAGGTATGAACTGATATGTGTGTACAGCAAAACGGACAAACGGAGAAACGGAAATTCGGACAAACAGACAAACGGACAAACGGACAAACGGAAAATAGGTATGAACCGGGCTTTTAGAAATTGTTAGTTTTCTCAACGATTTAAATAATATAGTAATTAGTAACGCTTATATGCCTGAAAGTCTTGCAAAATCTGGTTTTCTAGGAAAATGTTTTAAAATTTTCGATTTGTCCACTTCCTTTTCAGGCAGTGGCGGCCCCGGGGCATCCCGAGTATTCATTTTATTTTAATTTTAGGAGCCACCGAGGGTAAACCTATCGAAGATTTCGCGGGAATCATTGTGGTCGGCCCACATCGCCACAGCACTGAGCTTAGGAATCATGTGTATGAGAAAAGAGCCAATCATATTGCAGATCAGCTGGCAGGCGTTCCAACCGGATTCGATATGGATCGGTTTTTGGCCAAAAAGCCCAGAGCAACCAAGGCTGAATTTAAATGGCATCAAGTATATATGTGTTTTTGTTTTTCTTAGCTCTGCACATTTTATCTTCTATTGATTGAATTTAGTTTGAATTTTCGGACTTGTACAAATCCCAATCTGTTATTAGCTTTAGTTCAGTTATCGAAATTCCTACACACTCCGAGCTGGTACATAGGTTTCCGCCGTCTTAGGCACTACTAATGTGCGGGGGTCATTGTTATTGGTGTCTAAAGTATGGATTGCCCTGTGTGTCACTGTGGCCACCTTAGGATGTATGCTAAGTGGACAATAACCGCACGTATTAACTGCTTGGGGGTCATGTTTTTGCCCGTTACCGTCGTCTCCGACATTTGTCTGCTATTCTGTGGTCCTCAGAGAGTAGCATATAAAAGGTCTCTTCGAGTATATACCTACATTAGGTCTGGGTACCTCGACAAAAAATTTATCGTAAGTTTGAATTTTAATTTAACCTTTATCAGTTTATTACGTGGCCCCATCATCATCCTGGTTAAGATAAAAGCTTTCTTCTGATGTGTTTGTCTATCACAAACATAGAGATAGCCTAAGTCTTGTCTGTCTTGAATTGGTTGGCCGCGATTACTGGGTATAAGTTCTTAAATCTTGAATTTAATTAAACCTAAAATCCTAAATCCTAATCCTTAGAACTTTAGTGGAAAGTAAAGACTTGTCTACGTACGTAGCTATTGCCTTGATTTTCGGTTTCCATCAAACACGTTTCTTATTCTTATTTTAGGACGAAATTTACTTGAGCGATCCATCCGGAAAACCAGCTGACTTTCCGAAATACGAAACTTTGATTCTAACAGTGGAGTTGGATGATACTAGTGTTGAAAATGGATGTATTCGGTATGTGGCCGGATCTCACAAGGAAGACAAGCTGCGGGATCATGTCCTCAGTTATCCCAATATTAAGGTATGTACCTGAACCTGAATAATGTTAAAAATCTCAAGTTGCAGCAAACACTTGTAGTTAGTCATTTCCTCAAGCGAGATTCGTAGGTATTTTTTCATTTTCTTCGTTGATCTTTTAATATTTTGGTTATTGTCGTTGCACACCCATAGCATTTATCTCGAGCAACTCTTGGGGAAGGATACACTTTGAGTGTTTCATGCCTGTAAATTCTTGAATTTCTGTATATTTATTCATATATTGAATGGTATTATGCTTTCATGTCTTGTTTTTATCAGCAGAGCTAGGTTAGCTTTACACTGGTAGGATTCGTCTTTCTGCTGTGAGGCATGGTTAGGAACAGTGTTTCAGTGTTGTTTTCTAGAGACTTGCGATAACATTAGAAACTTGTATCGTGATTGCAGATACCAACTTTTCGGCTGTTTGTGTGTTTTAGCCAACTACCGTTACCGTTTCGGAAACTGTTGTGGACGAATCGAAGGAGAATGTCATCATTTTACCGGTCAAACGTGGTGATATGATTATTCATACTGATCGAACCCTTCACAGATCCGGTGGCAACAATTCTGATCGCTTTCGTCGCTGCTATGTGATGCATTTCTGTCCGAAATCTATCATCGAGCAGCGAACAAGGCTAGGCATATCTCATTCGCTTAAAGAAAATTAGAAACAGACTACTTTTGCAAATTGTGATTTGTTTTAGTTTGCTGTATAAAAATAAACTCATGTCCAAATCTGAATTTTAGATTTAAATTAGTATCACCATTAATCTTAAGGTGGCGATATCCTTTTGTGCAGTGCTTTTGTCGTGATTGTTTGAAACGCAATAACTTTCGCAATTTTGGGAGTTGGAAAGAGTTTTATGCACAGTTTTAAAGCTTAAAATCAGTACATTAACATGAGCTTGCGAAACCGGCAAAATTAGCAAAAAATTAGGCAAAAAATTTTTGATATAAAGGCTATATATAAACCAAAATTTTTTGAACATCGATTCTCAAAACAATACAGTCGGCCAAAAGTTCTGTTTGTGTCATGATATGAAGGACCTGTGGGCCGAGGGACATTTTTTGGATTTGGCTCAACAGGTCTTAATTTAATACTCCAGAAAATCCGCCAAATGTGCGTTAACATGAAATTTAGCAAATTTGCATTGTGTTTTCTCGCAACTGGTGGCGTTTCAGCTCTGTCCAAGAAAACTGTCCCTCCACCATAGTGCGAGTTTCTTATCTTCTTGACAAATTTCTTATCTCTTCACCTACAAATGCGGGACTGGTCCCAGAATGTTAAAGAACATTAAATATTACATTTGGAAAGTTTCATCCACTTTCATGAAGAACTGAAGCCTGTAGGGTCAAATTTATACAAAGTGATACCATCACCTTAAGCACCAGGTAAATAGAGCCAGTGGGCGGTGCGTACCCCGGCCGGGTTCCACCAGGTAGTGGTTTGTGGGTAGGGCATACTATTATTATGTATATACCCTTCTCTTGTTGTCAGGTAAGCTAGCTGATAGGTAGGTAGGTATATTTACTTCCCGCCCACTAGCCGGTTGTTCGCGAGACCTCACAAAGGAGCCATTTACAGTAAACCGTAAATGTAGGAAACTTAACTTGAGTCGAGATGGCCGAGTGGTCCAAGGGGCTGGTCAGAAGTTCCGACCTTACGGTCGGTGGTTCGATTCCCAGAACCCACAAAGCTTTCTCGACTATAGCCAACCCAGCTATCCATCCTTAATTGGTCGGTAAATGGGTACCACTACGGTGGGAAGGTAACAGGAGTCTGTGCAGAAGGGCCGCCCCCCCTTCCACGGATGCAGTCATCATTTGAGGTGACACTCCTGGCTCTACGGCTGAGAATCCGGGGATGAGCACCGGAACCCCATGTCCTGTGGCAGGACGGAGTATCTCCTGGGGCAAACGTTTACCTTTTTTTAACTTGGAGTGTCACCCCTGTACCCTTTACTTGGTATAGGCAAGCTCAGCGAAAGCACGACACGACAGTTCAGAACAGGAGTCTACGGTTTGGTTATATATTGCTAAAGCTCTAGCCGCGTGGAAGACCTCCTTTAACGCTCGGTCCCCCAAGTGGCTGTTGGTCACCGGATAGCGGGTAGGCTTACCTGGTTTGGTATATTTCTGAAATAGATTTCAGAAAAATCCATGGCTGACTCCACTAGCGTAGATACGGGAGGGGCGGTCGTCGTCCCCGAAATAGATTTGCCTCCCGCGAAAAAATTGGCTCGAAATTAATGAATGTTCTATATCGTTAAAAACTTCGCGCCTGCGAATTTTGGCTATTTGAATTATCAAAATTATTATTTTTCATTAAGCTGCACTACAGACTTACATGCTTGTATAGTTGCTTTGCACTTTTGTTGTTATCTGCGTTATTCCCGACGCATTAGTGTTGATATAATTGGTTTATTTATATGAGTAGAATACCCAGTTCTTAACGGCGACATCTTACCCTGGACTGCACCAAAAAAGTTCAAGAATAGCTGAGGAATAATTGAAAACTAAGTCCAATTTTTGAATGAAAAATTTGTAGTTAACCTTTTGCTATTCTGCTACTCTTAAACTTCATTGGTGCAGTCCTGGGTTAGATTGAGTTTTCGGACCAGACAGTAAAAGTAAAAATGGCAAATAAAGGTTCAAAATTTTGCTAATTAATAAATATATTCAGTGTAAAGAATTAAACGTTTCAATAGCGCTTTCATAGCTTAATTTAAAACTTTTCTCAAATTCTCTTCTCCCCAGACCCTCCGTTAGGGTTTTAAAACATCGCTTTCATTTGTGACCGGCTGAAAACATGAACCATGGGAAACTTGACAATACGGTAACTTGCACTGTAATGCTTAGTGTGCATACAAATGTTACGCAAAAATAAGAAACGCCCCCCCTCTCCAATGTCCTCGGTCAGAACCGCCCCCCTGAAAATCTTTGTACGAACGCTACTGTGTGGCTCTTTCGGTTATTTTCCACTTTGTCGTTCCCTTCTTAGAATCTTTCCTAGGCAAGAGGCCGCAACGCAACTCATACCTTGGAAGAGAAAGGGAAGGCTCAATATGAACTAGTTAGCATTTTGTTTCTGAATCTGAAGCGTTTTTATCGATTTAGTATCTGTTGACCGGACATGGACCGGATATAATGGTTTTAGCGGATTCTACTTCTCGTGAGGTTTCTAAAAATATATACTTTATGTACACTAACTACAAAGGTTAAGGGAGGTCCATTTTTGGGCCATTTTCTCTACTTTCTCCGATCTCGCTGATTTTTACTTATTTTATTGTCCAAATGGTATATTTTAACGAATTTTTGAAATTAAAGTCGTAAGCCTTACGGTTGTCGAGTAATTTCACGGTGTTGTGTTGTTAAATTCCTCTTAAATTTCTGCTATTCGTGACTACCTTCCTGCCTGGGAGATCCCTTACATGATAGGATGTGTAACTTTCGTAGCGCAGGCGTCGTCGGACAAACCGAACGCCGTCTTTGAGCAGCTGGCCACTGTTCTACTACGGATCATGAACCCGGCTATAAGACCGCTCATCCTTTACCGAAAGACTGGAAAACTGTTTCGTTATCAGCGGTTGCAAAGACGACAGGAATCTGATAACAGTCTGTTTATTCCACACCCTGGAGATTTCGAAGCTACGCCTCGCAACGGGTATTGATCCCCAGTGCGAACATTGGACAGACAATTCTGTGCTATTCTTCGGCAAAGGCTCTGTAGTAATTTCCACTATTCTCCTATCACCGTTGGTGATCAAGACTTCACATGTGTTGAACAGTCATATCAGCATGAGAAAGCCCTGTTTTTCGAAAAGCCCGACACTGCCGATGATATCTTAGCCACTTCCGATCCTTGTGGCACAGAAACGACTGGGCGGAGTACTGACTAAAAACACTGGCAGCTCCTGGTACTTTATTGCACAGTACCACATGTATGCTGCTCTTTGCACAAAGTACACCCAACACCCAGATTTGCGTCAACATCTTTTATCGACGGGTACACGCCATCTAATTGAAGCTAGTCCGAACGATTCTTACTGTGGCAGTGGTGCACCCTTGTCTGCCACTACAGACTGGACTGGCTCTAGTATAATGGGCAGTCTGTTGGTGGCGTTGCGTAAACATTTAGGAAACGGATGCACCCGCTAGATTATGTAAGTGTAAGGTAGCTGTTAAACAAATAAATTATAGAAATAGATTATTAAATGAAGTGTGTCAGATTACTTACAATAATACCCGGAACATATACATGATTACTTATAAAAAATAACACAGAGTTTTAATACCTACGGGAAGTATTAAGTGTATCACTCTCTCTCTCTCACGTGGGACTCCGTGTTTTGTTATTAAGAAGCTGTCCTTTGAGATAATACAATTATCGAAGCATATTTTGAGTTTTGTTTCTGTGTTGCAGTGGTATACGTATTTTGGTTTCGGTAGCTTTCCCTTGGTCATAGCGTAAAATTTATCCAAATCATAATAATGATGCTGATGACACGAATTCTTTATTTAGTGTTGACAGTACTGTTAGTATAAACAGTGTACCAGAATATCGAATTGTTGGTTTAGATAGTAGTGGTTCAAAGTTTTGAAAAGGTTGATCTCATAGAGAAGTATCGTTTACATCAAACTTCATCAAACTTTGCATCGAGAGGTTCATGAAAGCTGAAGCCGATCTCCGCCCCACTGATTTTGCACATCGTAGACCTTCGGTTAGATTTGGTTATGTAGGTGAAACTGTTGCAGACTACATTTCGGAGTATGTTTTTAATTCAGTCCGACCCATCTTATGGCTACGGTGTCTTTGCAGTCCCTAAGGCTCCAGTAGAACCAGACGATACTGATTCAGAAACTGAGTATGATAATCCGCCAGTGGATGAACCGCATGTGTATGGCAGACTTGCATCTTTTCTTAGGGACTTTAGGTCGAACTCTTCGTTGGCTACCGGTGACTCCCGTATTATTCATCCTGAGGATTATAGGAATACAGAGAGAGGTTCTATTCAAGATTTGCTCTGTTACTTATCTAGGGATTACGTACGTCCAACTAGGCGTCGTAGGCGTAGCTTTTAAATATGATCTAGTTATCAATTTTAGGTGTCAGTTAGATATAAAATATACAATGTTTAAATGAATGAGCTTATGGCGTACACATGAGTATGTAGTAGACTATTTGGTGATTTTTTCTATAATTGTAGGTAGCATGACGGCGTATTCTTCACTATCTGGTATGTTTTCTCAAGGTCAGTTTGCCGACTGCTCTAATCTTGCTAAGTGTTTTGACCACTAAATCACGGTTTTGGAAAGACTGTCTTTAGACTTAGTTACTTACGTTACTACTCCTACCTTATACTGCTGCACTTTTTACTTCAATGCTTAATGCTACTGCATTCGCTCATGAGCGAGATCTGTGTCTACATAACTTAGGTATTTATGCATGGGTATGTGCAAACCGTGCTGGTGCTCAACCAGGTCTTAGGCATATTCGCCTTGCTGAAGACAGTGGCGGGTTCAAGGTAATTGACTGGCTCAGCTGTCACAGGTCAGCAGGCCATTATTTCACCTGCCGTCCTGCTGACTGCCAGCTGGGCAATTGGCGACCTGGGGCCAAGTGCATAAATGCTGATCAACGAGTGTGGATTTGCTAGTACTAGCATACTAATAACTAATTTTCAAGTGTTGCATAAAACTTTCCTGCGACTAGACGAAATTAGCTAAGCAAGCTGCTTGACTGAGTCGTAATGCTAGTGCGAATACTAGCATTGCGAGTGAGGAAATAAAGTGGATTAAACAGTGGATTAACCATAAATCTTGAAAAAATCACAGTGCTCACAAATATCAACCAAATTTTACAATTTTTTCAGAATCGCTTGAAAATCGATAACGAAAGCTATTCTGAAAGTTTCGTCGAAAAATGTTAGAATTTCGAAAATTATCAAAGATTTTCTGACAATCGTCTAGTGAAATTTGACTAGACGATTTTACTAGCACTAGTAGATTCCTAGCGTAGAACTAGTAGATTTTATGCAACTCAGACTAGCTGCTATTGCTACTAGCAACTGGCAACTAGTAAGTCGCTTGACCCGCACTAGTATTTCTAGTTGCGGACTCCGCACTTGCGCTTTAGGTATGCAACACTCACATTGCGGAATCCGCAGACTAGCATCAACTAGTTGCGGAATCCGTATGCAATTGGCCCCTGGGCCTACCGGTTATCAATGAACAACACTACTGATTAAAAGCTGTTAATTTAGAACAATTAACTTTTAATAGTGATAAAATTTGTACATGAGGTAGATGCAGATTGACAGCAGAGATAGCATATTTAAAATTGTGTGAATCCAGCCGGCTGTATCACATAAGAGATTCAAAGTTTCCATTAACATCGTACAATAGAGTGAAGATTAAAAATAATTTTTTCGATCTAAAGCACAAAAACTATATTATATATTACATTGTTCTAGTTCTTATTAGGTATATTATTTTATAAGCAGAGGTAAACTGGTAAAGTAAAGTCACAGATCTCTATCTAAACGGCTTCAAATCTAGGATTCAACTAAAGTCAGAGTGCACAGAGTTTTTATAATACCATTATGGTGTTTGTACGTCAGTTTGTATATATGCCATGAAATGAAATGCCAACAATTAAATAGTTCGCTTTTGGTGTTGAAAACTTTTTAGACGATCCAGCAGCAGTTACACCACGTTCGAGCTCTAACACATAAATATACAAGCGAGCAAACACAAAATTGTGCTAGGGATTTGTGGGGGTGGGGAGTGTTACTGAGGTCCATTGCGGGGGAGGGGGGGTTCAGCCGTTATCGTGCAGATTATGTCCCCAGCCTAATAAAGAGCATTATACTTGTCACACTCTTTGTTATTATGTACTCTTGCTATTACATAAAGCCCATGAATTGCAAGGAAAAGTAAAAATCCCGTGGATATTGTATACAAACTGACGATTGAAATTGACGGCCTGCAGAGTGCAAATCTCATACGTTCGAGATTTTAACATTGCTGTAATGTATTCAGAGACGGCAGCCAATCAGATTGTACAAATGTCTTTTCTGTTTGAAAGGGACTTTTGGTGGATTGCGGCAGTTTTGACTTGTTTCGAAAACTGGTCCATGCTTGGGGAGGGTTGGCCGGCCTCTGTGTGTTGAGGTTCTTATTTGAGCCGCAGGTACGAATTAGCCAATCATATGTCAACGACCTTTGTAGAACAAAAATTGCCAAATTTATCTCCTCACAAGAAGACGGTATAAATTTGAACCCTCTCCAGCAAACAAGGGGGTAGGAGTATTGTCTCAAACGATTTACTCTTCTTCTTAAATATAATTGAATTCAGGAAAATTTGTGAGGTTCCAAAAATAGTGCCAGTCTGGCATTTCAGCAAAAAACTAGATACAATAATTTTAAAGCTACCCAGACTATTTAGATTTCCAGGGGCAGTAATTTTTTAGTGTAACAAAAGAGGGCCTGAATATTTTTTGTTGCAGGATGATTACCTAACAAAAGCAGTTCCACTCGTATTAAAGATTTCTATAGCGCAGTATTTACTTTCAAGCTTTATGGAATTACCACTACTAGAATTTCAACAAACAATCGGGTTCTCATCTTGCAGATTTAATTTTTATTGACACAATGTTCCAGGCGTAATTCGACGCGATCACCCATCCCAGAGTTGTAGTTTCTTAATGCCATTTTACTTATTTCTATATATTCCGCCTGCAACTCAGCAATAAATATAACTTTGCCAGTTACAAGCAAAAACAGGAAATAAGACACGATGCGATTCGGCTGTTAATACCTAAATCGTCGGGAGTAGAACCACAGGACTTACTACACTAGCCACTGCAGCACACTATTATAGTACAGTAGGAAAAGAACAACATGATGCTCTTCTGGCTGACCCAGTGCTACTACTAACTAAGTTAGATTAGACGTTTGGAGTAACATTTACCGTGTGGAGTGTGGACAATGTTCTCAATTGAGGTGGAGGGAAACAGTTTAAAGGTTGATTAGTTTACATGGAGAATGTTGAATAACTCCCCCCTGGTTCCTGACCAATGAATATCGAAAGCTCTAAACAACTTATTACAGACAGAAAAATATCTAAAACAACAGCTGCGAAACTGTTTACACTATTTTTAAATATTTTGTAACTATGACGCCAAGTTGTAGTTTAGTTCAGACTAAATTTAGTCTAATGGAAGTTGAATAATACGAGATAGAAATGATCAGGATTAGTCATGTCATACACTTTGACATTTGAGATCATAAGCCAAAAATAAAAATACCAAACTGAAAAGTACAATATGACTACGTTTTATTAGATGTGGGATTATGGCGTCATTTTTACAAATTACTGTCAAAATAACATGGTTAATAACTTTCTAACCTGTGTAAACTTTGTGCAGGCGAAAAGCTTACGGTAATCATAAAAAATAAAAAATGATGTTTCGTAAGGAATTTCATTGAATTAAAGCATAAATTGAAGCAAACACAATAAATATTCTTTTAGAATTATAGAAATTTTAAGAAAGCTTGATCACAAACAAACCTACAGATTACCGTAGGCTGGTTTACAATCAGTCGTTTCGCAGAAATGGTGTATGCTTGTTAATAAGATCAAAGTTTCTATGTATGTACTCTGTCTACGTAAATTTTAATAAACTTTCACTATAATACCCTTGATTACGTTGAAATGATGATGAACATCCTACGGAAAATTAAACAAAATACCGTTAGCCGCTATTGCTTAATTACGCAATCTTATCAGTTGTTAGCAGGAATCGCAATATTGCAAATTGTGATAACTTTTGTAAAAAAGTACCTAAAGATTGTTAAAATTCTTTTTATTTGACGTCAGAAAAAATCAAATGTCATGATATTTGTTCAGCATGGAGAATTTTATTGGGCAATTCTAAAATTAGTTATCATTCATCCCCCTCTTGTGTCAACGTCACTCTGCCTGTATAAAAGTCGCGGCGTTAGAAAGCAGCAATCATTCTAACTGCCTTTGAGCGGCATCTGCAAATTGGAACACTTCTGATTGTCATAAGAGTAAGTCCTTATGGTTTTTATTCATCTAGTATTTGTGATCTATCTTGTTTCTTTAGTTTGCGATTATTAGTTAAACAATAATTGTAGATTTTCAAATGTGAGTCGACTAGAAGATAGCGTAGGGCTTTGGTGACATAATTGAACATGTTATTTGATGGTGGTAGAACCTTAGTTTAGATGTCTACACATTGTACAGTATTCGTCTTTTACGAATCAAATCTTTTGACTACCACTTCTGACAGTAGCATTTACAGAGTTAGAAAACTGTAGACACTAGCCATTTCTATGCTCGAAGTCAGAAACTTTAGAACTTATTGAGAACAAAGGTTTGAAACAGCCCAGAAAGGTTTGATATGTGGTAATCCCACAGATTCACGGTATGGAGTGGACAGGAGCAGTCAACAGCCAATCAGCTTGCAGAACTTTCATTAATGTAATTCTTTAACTAAGAAAATGGGAGGATTTCCGCAATTTGATGCGCATCTCAAAAAGGAAAACATTGGTATTTTGTAACCATCCCTCAAGCGGGAGAGTTGACATATTTTCGTCGAAAGGGTCATTGGGCAATGATGAGCAAAGAATATGAAATAAATATGAATATGAATATGAATATGAAATAAATATGAATATGAATATGAATTCTTGGCTCCACGTACGATTTTAATCTGCGTATTAATTCAATTAATTATCAATTAATCAATTAGTTCACCAACATTAATAATAACAAGAGTAATAGTAGGTAGGTATTATATATGTGCGTAGTTAGCTTCAAAATGCATATGATGGCTGTGGTGTGGTTGATTACATTTTAATTTCTAGTTTTTCGCATATGTGTAGTCATAATTTGCTTTGCTTTTTATAGTCAATCAAGCGAACAATGGGCATTTTGGGGAAGTTTGTTTGCTGGCTCTTGGTTTCGACCAACATGCTGTCAGAACACGATCTCTCACTCTGCGAAGCCTCGACAGTGAATCTGACCGCACGTGAATCTTCTCAGTCCAGGGATTTCTGTCAGGCATTTGATCAAAATGGAAATTGTCTTGACGGTTCGTCAGAGTATAGATTACAAAATAATTTTATGTATTGAAGTTAAGAATATATATGGCTACATAAAACAGATCCTTTCTCTATTGAGAATTTGTTGTATATATGACCAAGAGAGCTGCTTAAAATACTCAAATATAATTATTTTGCCGAGATAAAATCACATTTCATTTTGCTGCACTTCGTGCTAAAAATCATGTACATCAGATTAGCATCGAGCTACGGATTTTTTGTGGCACCGGTAGAGCTCGCGCTCAAGGGATCGCTTATTTGCTGGAACGAAAACATTTTACGTCTTCAAACTGGCACTCGCCCTTTCCTCACGATAAATGTACGTATCAATAAAGGCGCTATGTGGTCGTGGTGCTAAACAGCTTAAAAACTATACTTTGGAAGATCCTATGAACGTTCCTTCAAGTATTCACCTTAGTGTCAGTTATGTTGTATGAATATTTCCAAATGCTATTCTCCACAACAACGTCCCTTGGTAGATAAACTCCAGCAAGTGTACAGAGAGCACCAATGATATATGTAGATGTTATGTGCTCTTCTCTCCTGGCACTGTGGTGTAGTGGTTGAAAGCCTAACTGCAGTTCGGGAGGTCCGCGGTTTGATTCCCGGCAGAGCCAAATCTTTACACAAGCCTGATTATGTGCTGTATGGACGCCCATAATATTGCTTACTCAATCCTACCGAGATACGATGCTTATGTAGAGCAAATTAGTCTGTCAGGAGCTCATGCTAATCATCCAAACTTGCAATAATTCAACAAAACTTGCTGTCGATGCGTTTATATATTTATTTCTTATTCGTTATTGATCTGTTATTGCTTTAAATATTTAATATTTCAGGGGAATTGACTTTGAGTCAAAGCGATGCCAGAAAAGATATCGAGGTTCTCAGCCGAATGATGTGTCGTCTGATGATATCAATCAACAAATTGGATTCTGATGAAATGAGCTTCTGCGCTCGCTCCGGAGTCAAGACCGAATCAGCAGTCCAAGAGGCAGCTGTTGAACAGAAACGTAAGCTTGAGTCCAGTGCGAAAGCTTTAACCTAACCAGGATGATGTAAAAATAAAACCTCCTTGACTTTAGATAGGAAACGTTCATAAGTGCTTATAAACATCGAATGTCTGGTGTAGACGCTAGCGATTGGGGAAACCAATATACTTCGGCATTTCTTAAAATATTTGGCGAAATCTAAATTAAATATGGACTACTTATCGAAACTTATTTTATTTTAATTTGTTTGAGCCCAATCCATGTAGTATGGTCAAAGTTTGCAATAAGTCTGGGGATGCGCCAACTTTTCAAGTCTCCTAAAATCACATGTTCGGTGCATTTGTTTGCTGTATTTGTTTGTTTCGTGCTATAAACCCAAAGACCGGTTCTTGCTAGAACGAAACGAAATTAAAACACAGATAAAGCCTTAATTTGTCAGTTTCTTGGTGAAAATAGCTGGGCTATAAAAACCCCTAAAATAGAGCAATGATGAAACTAGCAATTTTGTTTCTTTTGAGTACAGTATTTAAAGCTAAAATTGCTGAAATAAGCATCTGCTCTCGCTCTGGTATCATGGCTGATTCATTAGACCAAAGAGCAACTCCTGTCCAGAAACGTACGTTAGGTTTAGGTCCAATGCGAAAAATTTATACAATTTGGCTTAAACTGAACAAGCGTAAAAGCTTATTTTTAATATTAATTTAAGCAAAGCTTCTAAAACCAAAATTAAGCTTTGATTTTTGCTGTTTTGCAAAGGCTATCCCAACACTCTCATTAGCATAAGAAAAATTCGCTGTGCTGCCAAGCAAATTTGTACGCTCTTGCTAGAAAATTTAAGATAATGAAACTTCACAGTGACTTTCTTGTAACATTGTAACCTTTTTAGCACTGTCCGCCAAAGTTCTACAGGAGCGTCTGCAGCCGACCATCGCTCAGTTGTCAAGCCATCCCGTCTATGCCGCGGTGAAGACGTTGGACGATCTCAGAATCTTCATGAGTCATCACGTCTTCTGCGTTCTGGACTTCATGTCCCTCCTGAAATACCTGCAGAACGAAATCGCACCCTCCAGCTATCCCTGGATTCCGCGCGGCAACGCCAACGTTCGTCGCTTCGTCAACGAGCTCGTCACGGATGAGGAATCGGATGTTGGGATGCCCCGGGCTGACGGTCGTAAGTTGGCTAAAAATGGCTTCATTGAAGCAAAAGAATTTTGATTTTAATTATGGAAATTTTTAACGTTACCTTCAACCGTCTCTCTAGCTTCATTTTTTGTAGAATTAGAATTTAATCTTCAAAATTTCAAAAAATAGGTAATGCCAACATAACGATGCTGAAGCAATATTTAGTAAGCAAAATGTTTTATTTTCGAAAATATACTTTAAAATGTTATATTTTATCATTAAATTAATTAATTAGTTTTTCAGAAGATGCCGGCTACATCAGTCACTTTGATTTGTATCTGAATGCCATGCGTGAAGTTGGCGCCGACGTGAAACCGGCCCAGGATTTCGTGAAGGCCCTTCGAGAGACGAATCTGAATGTGGAAAAGGCCCTCCAGAGAACCCCCTCTATTCCGCCCGCCGCCAAGCGATTTCTCAGATCTACCTTCAACGTTGTGCAGTCTTCACAGCCTCATCAAGTTGGCGCTGCCTTTTGCTTTGGTCGGGAGAAGATCATTCCTTTGATGTTTACCGAACTACTGAATCAGTTTGGAATCTCCAAAACCGATGCGCCAGCCTTCCACTATTATCTGGAACGGCACATTGAAGTGGATGGGGTAAGGCAGTAAATTATTCAGAATTCAGAAAATGTCATTATCGGAAAAACTTCAGTGATTAGCTTAAGTTCAGTTTCCAGATTTTTTCCTCCCAGCGATCTTGTTTATTGGTTGCTACAGTTTAAAGGCAAGCTCGTTGAAGTAAACTACGAGGTCAACTTGAATATTAATTCCAATCTGATATTGATATTCCGTTTTACTTGGTTTCGGGCTCCAAAAGCTCCACTTGACTATGATTATTTCTATTGGTCATTTGATCATTTATTATTGTTATTGTTATTTGCTTATCGTATGTTTGATGTGTGCTTTATTTTAGAACAATCATGGTCCCTTGGCACTGATGCTCGTGGATGGACTCTGCGACGGGGATCAGCAGAAGTATTTGGAGGCGGAAGAGACGGCCATCGAATCGGTGGAATCTCGCCTGCAGCTTTGGACTGAACTGGAACAATACATGAAACAGCTTCGATAAATACAGTTATAAATGAGCTTTACAATCATTGTATTATATCCTGCATGCTTTCTCTTCTGTATTATTGCACAAAGTAGGCTAAGATTAGCTGCAGATTAATGGATGACTTACTTACTGGTGCTATTTCAAAACCGTGCAGTTGGTCCCAGCTTTCTTTGGTGCAACTCATTTCATTTTGAGGAACATATTTCCTCTTCATTTCTGTAGATGCGTGTTTGCAGTTATTTTCTTTCTCGAAAGAAAATGCTGCTATTTGGCAAGGCGTTGTTGATCAGGCGTACCCTTTGAATATTCAGTGAATAAAAATATTACTGTCTCACTCTGAAAATGCCTATTCAACAACGCCGTTTCGCCAAAGTACTAGCATTCTTTGACTGTTGGCTGTGGTTGCTAAATATGTAGCAGTGATGATATATACTCATCTGGGCTGTATATGTATATGTGTACTCACTGTATCTATAATAAACTGAAGCATAAACAGTTTTCAGTTTTAGTGGTGATCTAGATATTTGCTGACCTTCGACTATTACATAGATCATCCTCTTTCGAATTAGCAGGTCTCAGTTTTGCTGCTGATTTCTTATCACCACTGGTGCGATGCGATTGCGGAAAACAAGATAGTAAAACATTTTTAAAGCATTTGAGATCATTTCTATTAGACAGGAAGGTTTACCAAAAAAAGTTAATTTTGTCGTTTTTCGTCAAATAAAGGTTATTTGATTTGCTAATCATTCGAGTAAACAGCACAGACCCAGACATAATGATGATAATGTTGGCAGTGAATATGGAGGTGTGCCAATATTTTCTCTCAATCCACATGATTATTGCATTTTTTCGGAGCATTAGTTTGTCATTGACTATGGCGCAATGCTCATAAGACCGATTTTTACCCCAGCCTAGAGCAACAATCATGGATGAACTGATAAGAAATTTGAGAAACGGAGATTTTGCGTGCACTGAATGTACGTGCACTGAAAATTCGCAATCCAAAGCAAGCTAGCTATGAAGCAAAGTAATTGCGTCTTTTCATGTCTTAACGATAAATCCCCTATACGTTAAATGTATATTACATAATAGCAATTTGGACACGGAATTCCTATTTAGGATTTTTTCGATCGTTCACTGGTGCATGACGAAGATAGAAATTGTGGCAGTGGTATACTTTGCTCAAGTAGAGGTATGGTGAACGGAAAGTCGCTTAGCAGCAACGCAAAAACATATCTCGGAGAATGCGATAAATTCGTTAATGCATTAATAATTACAGTAAACATTACAAATTAGCAAGGGTTCCGAATCTGGGGAGTCTACCCCGACTCCGACGAGTGGTCTACCCCCCAAAAATCCAAAATTGTAAGAGGATCTAGTCTATCGCAAATTACCAAATTTTGTCTTTTTTACAGTATTAGCTAAAAAACTCACTCTAATTTGCTAAAAATATTTAATCTTGGGAAAAATCCCTGAGGGTCTTTTTCCCTTTTGGAGGATGATAGGATCTGCTCTTTATTTCTATTGCTAAGGTGTCTACCCTACCCGTGTTTTGTCGGTCTGGGAGGCGTCTGTACCCCCCCCCCCCATTCCCCCATCGTTATCACATGGTCAACACGCATTATTTAGCTAAATGTTCCGTCTACACTCCACAGTGAAAGTCATTGAATTTTCGTAAGTTGCATATAGGGGTTTTATGGGTCGCTGAACACGAATCTGAAGTCCGTTTTTCGATGCAGCTTTTCGTTAGCTTGATATAAGCTAAAGTTCTACGCAAGCTTAAGCGAAATCTGCGACAAATTTTTCGGTCTCCCTTGGTCTCCTCTTGCGAATCGAATAAACTCGAATCTCGCGAAATCGAAAAATTTTGCGCTATTTGAACTCAGCGTGGTCGAAAACATACCCATATCAAATTTCAGCTCAATTGGTCAAGTTTGATTTTGAGTCAAGTGATTTTGAGTGGGGGTGGGTAATCTGGAAAAGACCCCACAATTTTACTAATTGAAATAAGCTTTATATTATAGGCCGAGTTGCATTTATTCCAATCATTAGAATTAAGATGTTAAAAAAGCTAGAAACTTTTTCGTGTACACATCGTTAACTTTGTTTATGTTAAAAACTGGGATGTCTAATCCGTTTGGGGGGAATAGTTAAATTGGGGTAATCTGTATTAAACTGTATTAGTTGTATTCAATAGTTTGCAACAGGCCTTCAGTTACAAAATATAGCTCTTGTTTTCTCTCTTGCATCATAATGTAAGCAAGGATATCCAAGACGATTAGCTGATTTCTGCTAGAAAACAGGGTTTAGTTGGCTCTTCTATATTGCTTACTGACAGACTACTAGGAGAGACCCCATAAATTTTGAAACATCAATGAATCAGGTTTCATCTACACTGGGTTTACTTTAAGTTTGTTGAAAAATTTAAATGTTTGGATTTTTCGGACAAGCAGCGATAAAGCAGGCTAAAAGATAAAGAGGCTAAAATGTTTATTGCATTTTCACCCAATAGTTCACAAAAAATTGGAGACTGCATAAATCTGCAAAAATGTCAAAACACATTAGTTTTACGCATGTCTTCACTAGAGTCAATCTGTGCAACAACGTTTTTATATCCAGCTGATGGCGCAATTTGTGTACTAGTCTGAAGGAAAAATCAAACTTCAGTAATAGGGCATCTCGCTCATGACGCAGCGTGATATTAAGCTGCACTTTTTAGGTTGCACTGCAGTGGGGATTCCATTGCAGTCGTTAATGTGGATGAGTAATTCTGTAAGTTTATTATGTAATTTTTCCATTCTGCCTCAGAGAATTAACAATCAAGATTAAGAGAACGTCTAAAGCTTCAAATTCAAAGGGATGAATCTGCAAAGTTTTATAAGTTATAATCCAAATAGACCTTAATGTTGGAGACCTGTCTACCTATAATTTGTCTCTGCAGTTTTTTCATCAAACGTTTTAAAATTATGGCCAAATGAATTGAATGGACAAATGGTGCTTAAAATGTACCAAAATTAAGCAAAAGTCTGTGACCTTTTTTCAAAATATTCCTCAAGAATTGCTAATAATCACTAAAGACGAGTCATTTTTTAAAATCTACTACTACAATTTCGGTGATACTCCGTTAGGCGCCCACCTTACAAAACTGAGGCTTTACTGTAAAGCGTTCTACTCCGGGAGGCGCACACCTCACAAATAGTGATTTCTTGTCGTTAATAACTAAACTACTAGCGCAAACACATAATGCTTAATGCATTAACAATTATGAAGTTGTCATTCATGAAGTATTAGTTAATTACAAGTTAAACATTTTTATAATTTCATACCACCCAGACAAAGATCTAAAATTGTTGAAACTGCACTACCCGTACTGGCGAAACCTAATACCTAATTACATTACTTCATGACTGTTAAAGTATAAATAAGTGTTTGCGTCAACAGTTCAGTACACTTAACAAGAAGGGATCTTTTCAGGATAACCCCTACAGACCCAGATTTCGCAAAACTTGACCAAATGAGCTGAAATTTGGTATGGGTATGTTTTCGACCACGCTGAGTTCAAATATCGAAAAATTTTTCGATTTCGTGAAATTCTATTTTTTCGATGCGTAAGGGGGGACCAAGGGGAACCGAAAACTTTTTGTCTTCTATTTTGCTGAAAAGTTGTATTCAGTATTAGTGTTCTGCGACCCCGAAAACCCCTGAATACAACTTTTCAGCAAAATCGAAGACAAAAAGTTTTCGGTTCCCCTTGGTCCCCCCTTACGAATCGAAAAAATAGAATTTCACGAAATCGAAAAATTTTGCGATATTTGAACTCAGCGTGGTCGAAAACATACCCATACCAAATTTCAGCTCATTTGGTCAAGTTTTGCGAAATCTGGGCCTGGGGGGGTTATCCTGAAAAGATCCACAAGAAGTGCTATTAACGACGACAAGGCATCACTATTTGTAGGGTGTGCACCTATCGGAGTAGAGCATTCTACAGTTAACCTCCAGTTTTGTAGGTCTACCGGAGTAGTACAATTCTGACAACCGCGAAAAATCGTAAGGTGTGCGCCTAACGGAGTATCACCACAATTTCTAAAAAATAGATATTTTTGCATATTTTGGAGCAGATCCCTTTTAGGATTTGGATTTTTTCAGGGTGCCCTCTTTAAAATTTGGGAAAATTGTCGGGTCTTTCCCATTTCGCCCCCGCAGTTCTAAGATTTCTAAATTTGACCAATCGAGCTGAAATTTGGCATACGTATGCTTTCGTCCATGGAGAGTTCAAATATCGCCAAATTTTTCGATGTCGCGAGATTCGATTTTTTCGATTCGCAAAGGGAAACCAAGGGAAACCGAAAATTTTTGTCTTTGATTTGGCTGAAAAGTCGCGCATATGAGAGTTTTCGGGATTGTAGAACACGAATCTGCCTTTCGTTTTCCGATTCAGCTAATCGTTATCTCAGTTAACTGCCGGCCAAATAATCAATCGATGATGCATTATCTACTAAATACAGGTGAACAAGGCAGTTGCAGTGTGTTGCTGCCTCCTATTTGATTGATGGGTACCACTACGGTGGGAAGGTAACAGGAGTCTGTGTAGAAGGGAAGGGCCGTCCCCCCCTTCCACGGATGCAGGCATCATTTGAGGTGACATTCCTGGCTCTACGGCTGAGATTCCGGGGATGAGCATCGGCACCCCATGTCCTGTGGCAGGACGGAGATATTAGTGTTGTTTTGATTCGGACGTTTTAGTTTTGATTTGATTTTTGATTTTTTATCAAAACCGATGCAGTTTTGATTTGATTTTTGATTTTTTATCAAAACTGCTGGAGTTTTGATTTGATTTTTGATTTTTTATCAAAACTTTTACAGTTTTGATTTGATTTTAGATAAATCAAAACCCAAATAGTTTTGATTTTTGATTTTTAGTACAGTTTTTAGATTGAGTTTTCTGAGACTTGTGGCCACTGCCAGACCCTTGTGGCCTCTCTCTGCCACTGGTCGCCTTTCACCTTGCTCCGAGATATCTCCTGGGGTAAACCTAAACCTTAAACCTATTTGATTTTTCCAAGACCACTGACTTTTATGGTAAGTCAATACTAATTTAGTTCCTGTGCTAGAATCTTGTTGTGGACGTCCTAGCTTTCTGGGAAATTTTCTTTCGAATATCTCCTTAGCTGGCAGTCCAATTGAACAAATATTATCTGAAGTTATTTTTTAGGATTCGAACTGAATGACTGTTGGAAACTTGTACAGGGACAGGAAGGCACCTAAATAAATTAGGGCACCTAAATTTAGCTTTGCGCAGAGAAAACTCTGCAGTAAAAGAGCAATTATGTGCTGAAGCATGTTGCTGCAGGGCAAAATGATGGTGAAGGCACAAGTGTAAGGAGAGTATACCAAATACACTAGTGACAGAAGTTTTGCCAAACTATGTCGCATACTAGTTAACTGACATCCTTCAAAGTAAAATTAAGTTTTGATGCTACGCGTTTTTCGTAGCCTTCACAGCAACCTCGCAAAGTCGCTCTACGGCATTTCGTGCATGGGGGTGGTCGAACATTTTTGATTTTTCTCAGCACTGCTACGCGTTGATGTTTTGAATTTTCTTGTGAACATAAAGGAATCTAAGAATTATTGTTGGGTATGCGCGACTGTAAAACTGGCTGAGTACATGCAGATGCAGTACGACGTTTCCCATGCATACCACCGCCAAATTTATGAAAATTGACCTTTTTCGTTTGAGACCTAATCCGCTGTAAGCAACCGATTGAGCTCAAATTTCGCGCGCACACACACACATACACACACAAACACACACACACACACACACACACACACACACACACACACACACACACACACACACACACACACACACACACACACACACACACACACACTCACACACACACACACACACACACACACACACACACACACACACACACACACACACACACACACACACACACACACACACACACACACACACACACACACACACACACACACACACACACACACACACACACACACACACACACACACACACACACACACACACACACACACACACACACACACACACACACACACACACACACACACACACACACACACACACACACACACACACACACACACACACACACACACACACACACACACACACACACACACACACACACACACACACACACACACACACACACACACACACACACACACACACACACACACACACACACACACACACACACACACACACACACACACACACACACACACACACACACACACACACACACACACACACACACACACACACACACACACACACACGCACGCACGCACGCACGCACGCACGCACGCACGCACGCACGCACGCACGCACGCACGCACGCACGCACGCACGCACGCACGCACGCACGCACGCACGTGTTTCTTATATTGTACTATAATATGAGTGCAAAATCTGAAGCGTTTTGACCGCAGCAGTAAAAAGCTAGAAAACCAAAGCTAGTTTCCTATCCATTGGAAAAAGAAAATCTTTGGCTATATTTTGATATCAAGGTGGTGTCCGTCCATACATGTGCTTGGGGGGGTTTTGGGGAGGGGGGGGGGGTTTCGCCTCGCCCCAGACATGGAGCTCACCACCCCAGAGGGGTCCCTCACCCCCAGCATCCGGATTTTTTCGGTTTTTTTGGGCAAAAAACCGGAAAAATCCGGTTTTCCGGCTACCATCGGCCGCCGGTAATTTCCCCTCCTGCACATGTCTGGTGGTGTCTTAACTCTAAGCAAACAATTAGTTATAATGCTTCAAAGTCGATGATTCCAAAAGGAATCATCAGCTCTAAAGTAAGTAAATCTCTTACTGGTTGGAGAATATATAATACCGTAAAATGAGTTTCGGCAGACTCCCAGAAAACCACATTCAAAATCTATATAAAGAAATTTTCTGAATTTGCAGACGGAAAATTTAAAAGCAACAGAAATTTTCAAAATTTGCAGGCTCAAAACTTAATTTCTGGTTACATTTCGTGCACCACCTGTCAGTTTGAGCTTGTCTCGCGGGGTGTGTGTCTTTGGCAGGGCTGTATGCCTATTCAAAAACGATTTGTAAAATCATCTGAGACAAAAATTACACTGGAACCGATCCAGTTCCAAATGCTACAGGTTCCGGTTCCGGTTCTAAAAATCTTTCCGGTTGCGGTTCCGGTTCTAAAAATCCTTCCGGTTGCGGTTCCGGTTCTAAAAATCCTTCCGGTTGCGGTTCCGGTTCTACCGCTTCCAGTGGAACCGATCCGAGCACTATAAGCACTAACACTTTGTAGGGAATAAAACCCTGGTGCTAGAATCACGAACTGACTGACCGCAGAATGCAGGTTTTCGTCTAAGGTGTGCGATGTCCAAACTTCTGTAAAACTCCTAGAAATGCCTAATTAGCACTAAGATAAAATAGGGCTCGCTCTCAAATTATTAAAATTCCTATGGAAACATAGTTATTTATTCAGATATAAAAGAAACCAAACATAAATGGGATATCCATTCACTCAAAGTCCAAAATACTCAAACGGAAAAGAACAGATACAAAAATGGCAGAATCAGATGCTACACTACCAAACGACCTACCCCGACACGATTCAAACTACAACTGATCTCTTTCGGTCATATTGCACTTGCTCTCTCGCATGACTCTTAATAAGCCATAAGATTAGACACTAATAATTTTAGGTTGATTATTCACGAAATGTTATGTACTAATTCACATTCAGTCGTTCTAGACTTAGGCTTAGCACGTTGATATATCCTATATTCTACAAAATACCCCCTCTTGCCGCCGCCCGCCCCGGCGCGGCGTGTCCACCGAATTAGTAGAAGAAATTAGAAAATTTTAGAAAGCTAAAATTGTCGACTGCGCAGTCTGGTTTAAATGTTAAAAGGTAAAACAAGTGGTTAACAAAAGACAAGACAGGTAAAAACGTCGGCACACACCGCGTATCCGGGCAGACTTTCGTGCCACTAGGCACACTACCAACTTTCGACGTCATTTTAAACAAAAATAATCGGCTGCCCCCGATCGATTCACTAGGGAAACAATCCCCACCAACAACGACAATTACAAAATACACACATTAACAGACCACCGCACCGGAACGAGCGACAGCTCCAGGGGGCATTACAACAGCAAACCCCCACCCCATAAACAAACACTTGCCAGTATGACTCTAGCTGAAAACACCTATATTTATTATACAACGATATCAGAGTACAACAAATACAAAAATTAATTACTCCAAATCAGAACTAGGCCATATACATTGACCACAGGTGAAAAATTAAATTAGTAGTAGTATTGAACGCTGCAAAAAATTAATGCCACACCGTGTTGGCAACAACCATCACAAAAATACAAAAAAATGACAAGTAAATAACACCACAAAACTGGAGTGCCAGTGTTCGTGAGAGTGCAGTGGAAGGGACATCCGGAGACTCGGAATCAATCACCGGGCTGTCTCAGGGTGCTAGACCACCTGCGGCCACTGTAGCCGCACCACCCCAGCCAAAAATGCTCGGCCAAACGACCAAACAGAATCACACCGCGGCAAACACCGCGCCAAGAGTCACCAGAGAAACAAGCTCCCAGGCACCAAACGGGGCCGGACCAAGTAATCGGGACCCAAAGGAGTCCAAGCAAAGAACCTAAGACCAGGCCACAACTAGGCCAAAAGCAGAGTCACAGCCGGCACAAAGCAGGCCGACAGCCAAAGGCACTAGAAAGGTCAGGCAAAGGCAACAAAGTCTGCGCAAGATAGCCGGAACGCGCGAAAAGCACGGCGCCTCCTCCGAGTCGACCAGAGGGGCACTCCCACGGCACAACCATCAGGGGGGGACGGGGACGGGCCAACAACATACAGCAATCTAGAACATACAAAAAGGATAAGTAGCAAATATAGAGTAACAGGCTGCAAAGATACAAAAACGAACAGACAAAACAACAAAACAAGCACCGATTTACGTTCCCGACTATAGCTGTCATGAAATAGAATGCAAAAAGACCCGATACATAGCAAAACTGAACCGCGGTTTGATAAAGAAAAGTTTACAACCTCGTTCGCTAGTACGTATATAACACTGGGAGCTCCAGAAAACAGGGCTGTCCTGACTCTTTGCCAGAAAACGGGCGAGAGCCGGACCGCCCGGCCACTGGCGCTCCGAGACAAAAAGTAAAAGAAAACAAAAACTTCAAGATTAGAATTAGACCCAATCAAAAGAAAATTTTTATGTTATGGAGAAGAACTAGCGCGAGGACTCAGAATTTATTCGTGGCTTTTACAAAAACTTAATCCAAGAGAACCACAAACGGAGCAAGGAAAATGGTTAGTATCCGAAGCACTAAACTGCAAAAAATGTGAAATTTTGTGAAACCATAATAAACTAACAGAACCTAGCTTTCCGCAACTGTTCTATAAAATTATAAAATATCATTTCTGACGTGAAACTATCCACGGCCTCTTGAACTACTCCAGCAACTACTAAACAATCATGCTATAAAACGCGTACTCATCGTACGATGTCTCGGAGAATTTCGCTCCTTCCTAAGTATTGCATCCAAAAGATGTATTATGGAAAAAGAAAAAACCCAATGAAGTTTTAGCAGTGGCTGCTTTCTTGTAGAAAAAGGAATTCTGCCGCTACAAAGAATAATTTGTCCGAAAAAGAAAAGGGTCTCTCGAAGGAAAACAAAGAACAAAAAGAAAAAACAATCGATCGATTTTATATAAAGGTTGCCAAAACATCCAGCTGCAAACGACACTATTCTCATAGTAGGTACAGTTACGAAGTGTTGACGCTAAATTGAGTAAATCGCTAAAAATTGCCCCAAAACCTCGTAAGAGAATTTGTTAGTTTTTGCGGAAAAAATTTAACTGCCAAATAAGAAATAAAGCAAAACAACCTGAATAATGAGATCCATGATCCGGAACCATAATGTTGCCAACCCACGGAACCGACCAAATGCTCCAAGGACCAACATCTCCGAAACATCCAGAATAAACACAGGAAATCTAAACAAAGCAGTGCAGCACGTTTAGGTGGGACATTGCAACCGTGGCAGTTGATAAAAATAACAAAACATTTGTGAACATCAAAAGTGGAAATAAACTTTAGTAAAGCTATTGTGAATAAATTATAGTCGTGATTAAAAAATGTGCTTGCAATAAGAAAAACACATAGTGCTAAAACAAGTGAATACAAAGCAAAAATTGTGCAGATGTTTGTGTTAAAATTCGTTTGTCGGGTAAAATTTACCCCCTCTTTAGCACCTTCCCCCGGCCTCGAAATACTGGAAGATGCCAATCGAGAGAGGTGCAAGACATCTGCGGATACAAATCCGGAACAAAGAATTTCAGTGATTGATTTGTCAAACCGAAGGAACACCGAGGTATTAGGAGGTGCCTTCACTTCGGCCAGTACAGAAGTGAGCTCAGGGACCTCCTCAACCTCAAGATCCCCCACAGCAAGAGAAGGTCGCTCAGGGGTTGTCAGTCCCGGAGCAACCCCCTCTTTAACATTCTGTCCCGGAAGGTTTTGTTCCGGAGCGTGTCGCACTGTAAAATTTTGAAAAGTCTCTACCCCCTCTTTAATCGAGGAGGTGGGGATGACAGAAATTTCGGAAAATGGTTTGTCAACCCTCTTGTTTGAAAGAAAAGTCCCAGTTTCGTACGCACATGCTGGGTAAGAGGAGAGCTGAGAGGTTCGTACTAAGTCGATTTTTTGGGGAGGGGTGCCCAGCGCATCGTCAACCACAGAAGCTAATTCCTGCCGTTTTGAAACTTTAGGAACCCCCCATAACATCACAGCCGTGGGTTGAACAAAACTCGCTAGCCTATTTACGTAATCTTGAGTTGGGGAAATAATACCTATCGCCCTCGCTTTGGAGGGACAAATCCAAGTAGTCGGTGAGCTTGCCGACAAAACTGCGAGTGTTTGATCAAAATTTGGTATTGCTTCAACATAACCAACATGAAGCTGATTTACCATTTGGCTAACTTGGGCTGCAGACGGGAGTGGACGGGAGGGTTGGTGGACCGAAGACCCCCAATTGGGTTCTCCCGAGACATAAGCGGGTGCTACAGGCTGCTGATGTGACGTACAAACAAAGCCATCAGGAATAGTAGCATTACCCCCTTGAACTTGAGGTACGGTTTGGATTCCTCCCTGCGGCACCGGCGCGGAAATCAGGGCTGGAGCCGGAGCAGGAGCGGCGACAGATGCAGCCACCCCGGGTGCGGCCCCCACGACCTGATATCCCGGAACCGGCTGCCACAGTTGTGCTGTGGGTTGTTGCACATACGTATACACTGGCACAGGGGCACAAGGCACCTGTGAAGTTGAGTGAGCACAACAACCAGACGTGGGTTGCGGTACTGGGAAAAGATCAGAGGAAACCTCCACCCCCGCCACCTGTTCATGCCGACCCCCTTTATTTTTCCAAAAGGTAGGGGCCAACTGAGGATTTTTGTCCCAACACCGGTCCGGATCGTGTCCCCTCCTCCCACAAAACTGGCATCTAGGTCTGGGGGGACCCTCCGGTTTCGCCAAAGTTTCCAATTTCTTTTCAAAATATTCTTTCAGAGATTGTAATTCTTTAGAAAAATCCGGCTGCGCCGTATTTACCCCCTCTTTAGACTCGATCTGATAAACTGGGGTTACTGCGTCCATGACCTCCTCAGGTTGACATTTGGCCAACCTTGAATCTAATTTGTCGATGACTCGGCGCAGTTCATCCATAGTGGGTTCCCCTTGCGAAAAAATAGCCGCCAGGGTCATAGCGTAGCGGGGGTTTACCCCCACAAATACCTGCTGCGCGCAGTGCTTGTCCCTCTCCTCCGGCGTGGACCAAATATCCAAAGCCATCGCCTGTAGCTCCGAGATAAACTTACGTACGGTTTCTCCGGGCTTTTGGGTTCTGTTGACAAACATCGTGTATCGTTCCTGTATGGACATCTGCGGCTTTGGAAATTGAGAGCGCAATGATTCCGTAATTTTCTCGAAAGAATCCGTGATGTTCGGGCCCACCTTCGAGGCGTAGACCTGAGCTTCACCCCCCAACTTATTATACAATAATCTGGCCCACTGATCTTCCGGAATTTGATGTATAGTCGCCGCCGAGGCAAATTGCGGGAGCCAATCGTCCATATATGTAGTTTCCGGTTCAAATTTAGGGACTTCTCGCAGGATTTCCATATATGTCCGATATAACGCGGCATTATGCTTGACTACCGAGATATCTGTAGCTTCCATGGTGGACGGAGTAGGATGTCTCGGACTAACGCCATGTGCTGTCCTATCCGACCGTGGGGTCGCCGCAAATACCCGGTTCTCCTCATTGTCGTTTATTGGCGCAGCAGGACTTGACGTCGCTAGTCCCGGTCCAGTATTCTGCAGAGGTTCTTGGCTCGGACGTAACCCCGGAGGAGGGTCGGGACGGGGCCCAGCCGGGGATGGTGCAAGAACAGCTCCGGCCGTGTTAGAAGCACAAACAGAAGCGTTCACTGCCACACCCCGACCGGGCCCAGTGCCCGTGAACACACAGGGGCCAGCACTGCACTCTGGGAGGTACCTGTCGATTGTCCCGGGACAAGGTGGGGTCCCCCAAAAATCTGTACCGGAGTTTGAGCTGTTATCGGAACCATATAATATTGACATGTACCCGGCTGGGGGGTACCCCAGACCACTTGCTGCGCTTGAGGGGCCGCAATTTGAGGCCCCTGCGCAGAAGCCTGCTGAGAGGAGGGGGGGCACGAATTTTCCGGCACGTACCTTGCGGGTACTGTTCACATGGGGGTATCCACTCGAAACCCCCTTCTTGGCCCCAATTCATGTTCTGATTTTGATGTGACTGCAGTGAAGAAGGCTTCTGGGTCCCTCCCACTTGACCAGCCCCCAAAATTTGAGAATTTGCGGAAGTTTGCAAAGGTTGTGAGGAGGTCAAGGTTTGTTCCGGGGCAGTTTGCACCGGCTCAGAACCTTGACTCGGGGAGGTCTGACCATCCGCTAGCTGAATCAGGTCACCCACGGGGGTATCTCTACCCTCCCCCACAGGCCCCATGACTTGCGTATCACTACTTTCCGCTTTACCGGCCTGAGTTTGCTGCTGACGATAGATTTCTGACAAACGTTGGGGGGCTAACCCCTTGTCTTTACACAATCTCTCTAAAAAATCTTGCATTAAATTATACAGGTCACCCTCCCCTTTTTCAGCCGCCATCTCCAAATAGGGGTCAATATTAATCACCTTCGTTGAAGTGGGGGGTCGCCGGGGGATGCTATCGGCATCTTGATTTACCCCCCGACCCGATTCTGACATAAGGGCGTCAGACCTCCCCAACAACGACTTTATAGTAGTTTCAGACTGGTTACTGGACGGGGAAGCACCCGGACTCACCCCCCCAGACCCAGGAGCGACTGACAAGGGGTGAAGACCCGTCCCAGAACAACTTCCAGCGTCCCCACTTCCTTGTCTCGGAGGGCCGTAACGCCCCGACAGAATATTACTAAAATCTGACACAGTTACTGTAGGGGGAGGGGGAGCATAAAATGTTGACAAATTAACCCCACCCCGCCAATTTTCATCCTGTTGGGAGGTGGAGGAATCACTCACAACCCTGAGAGAAGCCCCCCCAAATGAACGCCGGAAAGTTAACAAACTAGACGAGACGGAGGGTAACCCCCCATTCTGCTGCCTACTTGGCATGGAATCTGAACGGGCAGGATGCCGGGGGCGATTCCCCCCCGGTTGGACTGTCGCTCCGGGGTTGGGGTGGGGGTTAGGGGGTCCCCCCGAACTTTCACCCCCCAAAGCTACACCCCCCGTACCATCCATTTCTGCCATTTTTGCAGTCTCAAAATTTTCTTCCTCAGCTTGAGGAAGTTCGTGAAAAAGTAAAACTTTTTCGTATAATTTTCGTGTTATACTACGAGTGGTAGGCCCAGAATAATTTTTGGACATCTACCACTGTCACGGTCGCCACTTTTGTAGGGAATAAAACCCTGGTGCTAGAATCACGAACTGATTGACCGCAGAATGCAGGTTTTCGTCTAAGGTGTGCGATGTCCAAACTTCTGTAAAACTCCTAGAAATGCCTAATTAGCACTAAGATAAAATAGGGCTCGCTCTCAAATTATTAAAATTCCTATGGAAACATAGTTATTTATTCAGATATAAAAGAAACCAAACATAAATGGGATATCCATTCACTCAAAGTCCAAAATACTCAAACGGAAAAGAACAGATACAAAAATGGCAGAATCAGATGCTACACTACCAAACGACCTACCCCGACACGATTCAAACTACAACTGATCTCTTTCGGTCATATTGCACTTGCTCTCTCGCATGACTCTTAATAAGCCAAGATTAGACACTAATAATTTTAGGTTGATTATTCACGAAATGTTATGTACTAATTCACATTCAGTCGTTCTAGACTTAGGCTTAGCACGTTGATATATCCTATATTCTACACTTTTGTAGGGAATAAAACCCTGGTGCTAGAATCACGAACTGACTGACCGCAGAATGCAGGTTTTCGTCTAAGGTGTGCGATGTCCAAACTTCTGTAAAACTCCTAGAAATGCCTAATTAGCACTAAGATAAAATAGGGCTCGCTCTCAAATTATTAAAATTCCTATGGAAACATAGTTATTTATTCAGATATAAAAGAAACCAAACATAAATGGGATATCCATTCACTCAAAGTCCAAAATACTCAAACGGAAAAGAACAGATACAAAAATGGCAGAATCAGATGCTACACTACCAAACGACCTACCCCGACACGATTCAAACTACAACTGATCTCTTTCGGTCATATTGCACTTGCTCTCTCGCATGACTCTTAATAAGCCATAAGATTAGACACTAATAATTTTAGGTTGATTATTCACGAAATGTTATGTACTAATTCACATTCAGTCGTTCTAGACTTAGGCTTAGCACGTTGATATATCCTATATTCTACAACTTAAGTGGCATACCTGTTTACATTAGTACACATATACTTAGTCTAGGCAATTTAAGACAAATAATGATAGTTTTAATAAATTAATTGGGTTTGAATTCCTGTCGTGTGATGACTACAAGCTGGTGTGCGATGTTTTCTAGCTTTGTGATAAAGGATAGAAATTAGTTAACTAAAGGTGGAACTATGTAAACCATGGAAAATCAAATTTATATATACAGCAAGCCCGATAGGCCTTAGTCAGTTTAATGAACGGTTCCAACAGCCCTATCGTCCCCAATCTGACCGGGTTCAAAAAGTTTCTACGGCTTGGGTTGGGCCGCAGTTAAATAAGTCCTAACATAAAAGTTTATTACGGTTCCGAACATAAATTTCGCTCTGATCCATGCCTAATTAGTTTTTAATCTTTGTTTTATAGCTTTCACATTTCTAAGGGTCTTTTCAAGAAAGGATAGAGTAGAGTTAAAATTAACTCGATCCTTTTCCTGAAAGAGTTTAAGGAAGGAAACTCAAACTCAAGCTTGAATGGAGTTACAGTGAGTTAAACGATTAGTTTTAACTCTACTCTACTATATATACATTACCTTTTCTTGAAAAGGTCCTGAGAATCCTGATATCAAAAGATACAAACACAGTATTTTTTGCATATATAAAGTAACTTTTCTGTCAACGTTATATAAAGAGACATATACATGAATATATATTTCCATTGTCCTAAATGCAACTTAATAGCATTAAGCATTTTCATTTTGACTTCAAGTCATCCAGTGGCCAAAGACAACTTCTTCAGATTTCTAGCTTCAAATTCTGCCTTTCTGTCCACAACTCGTTGTACTATTGTCGATGTGGTCACAGTCGAATCACTATCCACAATTTTTACCTCGAATTGCGGTGCAGAAGGGGCAATATTTGCTTGCTTTCGATTCGACAGACAGATCAGCGATGCGTCGGCCAAATCTGCAGCTTTTTCCATCTGGAACTGTGGCGGCAAAAGAACCACCTGGTCAACACATTTGTAGCTCAGAACATTCAGAGCTCGTTGAACACTGGTTATTATGGGATAACCTTGACCCTTACTGGAAGCGATATCTTGATCCGAAACGATACCAACGGTCAGAGTATCGCCAAGCTGAGCGGCAGCCTGGAGATACTTCAGGTGCCCAATACAGAAGACGTCGAAATGGCCCTGAGTGTAAACGTTGATCCGTTTGTCGGTTCTGGATGTCACAGAAATATCTAGAAAATAGAAAAATAAAAGTTTATTCTACTTTCTGCTATTAACGGAAACAATTTTTCTTTATACATATTCTTATTTAGCTATTTTAGTTCTCTTCCTTTTCAAGGTAGTATTTAACAGCAGCATTGCAATAGGCAAACCACAGAACCAAATCTTCGAAATTAAAACAATTAAATACGTTTTTCGATCTCAACTGTTCTACAGGAATTCTGTACAAGCAAATTATTGGACAGACCTGACTTCAATTGTTGCAAAGAGCCACTGTTCCACAACTCGTTGTGAACGTCCAGCAACGTGATAAAGGAGCTAAAGAATCTTGGTCTCTGAACGTCATATGAGTAAGACGTCGTTCTTTCACGTTTGCTGTTGGTATTGTCCAGAATTTTCTGTATAATGTCGGTGGATGATGTCCCATCAGTTCGGCGAAATGTGCGGTATCGACCGGCGTCAATGATGTCCTAAAATGGCAACAACTAGTGAAATATTGAATAACTGCAAATTTTTCTGTGCAAAATTTTGTACGTGAACAATTGGAATTAAGAATAAGCACAAACTAATTCTTTGGACAGACAGTATATACATGGATAATTTCAGATTGTATATTTAGTAAAAATTGACATCTTACCCGGGCATGGTGTTTCTTGGAAGACGGTAGCATTTTGGTAAGTCATCAAAAATCACCATGAAAGGTTAACTTAGCAACATTTTCCAATTAGTTGCGTAGCTTTAGGCTAATATTCAGTGAGTAAAAAGAATTGGGTATCTACCTCCCTTCCACACTTCAGGTGTGATTGGTATATTTGAAACTTCTGTCCATACCTGATAAAGGACAGTGCCGTCATGAGAATATACAGGCTCTTCCCCATGAGCAACAACATCGAATCCATAGTTATCAATATCTTCTAATGTGTAGTCATACCTTAAAGTAAACAAACCGTAAACCTCCGAAAGAGCGAGAATTGATTGCTGTTGCTTCTCGTTTGTAAAGTTTGTTTTTAGGATAACCTTTTATAACATAGCAAGCACCTACCTTTTATAACAGCAAACACTGATTAGTGTTTTCTGCATCGAGAACTTTCATTTGAGAACCGTATTGACCAAGTGATTTGAAAAATCTCAAAATTTATATTTGGCCAAGTTTAGACACTTCTATTCTTATCCTTTGCAGACTCAGTAACTCAGTTGCTGCATTCTGATGTTTAGGGCCTACTACATCTACTCAACTAGAACTAAATTATAACCATCTTCAGCAGTTTCCGCTACTTTCAATTTTGACCGTTTGCAACATCACTGAATGGACTACTTGCATTGGGGTAAGTCCTCCTCCAGGTTTCTGCGACGACGTTATCTCAAACAGTGTAATACAGTGCTTATATATATATATATATATATATATATATATATATATATATATATATATATATATATATATATATATATATATATATATATATACTCCATCCCGATCAATGCAAGTTTGTTAACCAGTTTTCCAACCTTAAATTTTCCAAGGTGTCATCAATGTATCGTATATTCTTTACCAACTCGTAGCGCTCATCCTCAAAAAACAATGGAGAGCAGTGCTTGTGTTTTTGAATTTCCGCATCACTGTGGATGCCAGCAACAACCTAAAAGGATAAATCCTGATTAGGCGCATACAAACCATCTTTGAGCGCCAATCAGTTTAACACCCAATTGCAGTCGTTAAGGACAGTATAATTAAGACCAGAGCCAAGCAGAGGCAAGCGGAGAGAAATTGCAATGATGAAACTAAACCATAAATATTTTAACCTTCTTCTTCCCAAGGCTTCTTGAGGAAAGCGACTGAAAATGATCGGTTTTACATTTTTGGCTGCCATTTTTAACTGAGAACACCTACAGAGATGGAGACTGCCACCAATCAATAGAGAATTGATCCAACTTCATTTTATAATTAACTTTGAAGGGTCCCCGATGCACCCAGAAAGAGTTAGGAGCCATCAAAGTCGGGCGAAGTAGAAATTCTGGCAAAACGTTCATTGCAACAAGTCAACTAACTGATTTCTAGGTGCAAGAGTTGGTTCTAAAACGAATCCACTATACGTTAATTTAATCTGCATGATCTCCCCTATCACCTTGTGGAACTGCTTTGTCGCCTGACGGATTGCAGCTGATGCTGGAATTATAATAAATACAGAAATATAGCACAAAATTTGTAGAATTCTCCCGAATTCTCTATCCCGCCACATGCCTGCCGGGACCATATTTCTTTAGCTATCTTTGAACGACTACTCCAAATTGTAGTGGGAGTGTCGAGAAAAAGGAAGCACCTGATCAGGGCTACATCGTGCAACCGGTGTCCGCTCTTTGGAACAGGCACCAAAAATCAACACTTGTGCCAAATGGCTGCCGCCAAATGAAAGAGGTAAAAACCGTTTCTATTCGCAGACAGGATATATTGCGGTGGTTTGCTAGAGTTTTCTCAGTACCTAAATCGATTGTAAACCGTGTTGATACATTTGTATATGCTATTTTCATGTTATGACACCCATGAGGCAGCCAGCCGGCAAGTGTTTTGTCATCTATTCGTCAGCCGGCCGTTTCCAGCTGGCCGGGCAGTCGGCACCGGCTGGCAGATCGCCCGATATCTGCCGGCTGGCATTTTTGAGAAAGTCGACCGGCTGGAAACGGCCGTTTGGCGAAAATTTCGGTCGGTCAGCAAAACTGCTATATAGCCTATTTATTTACTCTAGTACAGTTTTTCAAATTAACGCTGACCCCACAAATTGATTCAGGTGAACAAAGCAAATTCAAGCCTATGTGGTGAAGCAAAAACCTTTGACCAGCACACTGCTTGTGTTTTAGAACTTTACCACATAAACATAGTGCACATTGTGCATTTCTACCGGGTATCCATTTTGGGAATCAGCCCATTAGCATATAAAGGCTGTGGAATGTTGCATTGCATCGAGCCCTATGGCATTCGTCATGCTCTCTTCCTCTTGTATTATGTACTCTTGGTGAAACTGACTACAAGGCTAACTAAATTTCCCAAACTTACCCGATTTCCAAACTGTCTTCCTCTTCTCAGGCAGTTTGCATGTGCGAAATGAGTACAGTCAAAAACTCCATCCACCAAAACTGTGCAGTTTTCATCCATGGCTAAACTGTCCAAAAAATGATGCAAAGGTTGCAATATTCACCGAGCAAATAAGATTAAGGTTGGTTCTTAATAATCTTGAATAAGAATATGTTTACACACGCTTTGTGTTTACCTTGTAAGCAAGCTAGAGCTACAAAACTGCATTGCCTACGACTCATTATCTTCGAGCTCGAAAATGCATAAGCGGCAAGCGCATGCGCAAGAGCAATTTAAAATATGAACTCTGATTTCCATGTTTGCTGTCAGAATCTACAATGAGCCAATTCCAAAGGATGAGAAATGTGTCATTAAGGGGGGGGGGCTACTTGGGTCAAAAATTCGACCCTCACGGATTTCGCTCAAATTGTGTCCATTGACACTCCTTAGGGTTCTACACAAACCATTGAAATTTGAGCTGATTTCGTCCAGGAATAAAAAAGTTACAGCCATTCAAAATTTCCAATTCATATTCAAAATGGCCCAAAATCGGAACTTTAAAATTTTCACTTCTGACAACGATATCTTACTCAAATCAAAACCGTTCGAAACGTTCTGTAACTCATTCTGTAGCTAAATACAATATCTAAAACTTGACGAAGAGCTTTTTTCAAATTTCGGTTACTAACTGTTGTAGTAATCGTTTCTGTGAGAGAGCCCCCAAGTCATTAAAATTGAAAAATCACGAAGATACGGTTTTCGACCGATAACTTGAAACTGCTACAAAATAGACTTTTGTGCTAAGAAGAAAAGTTGTTTAGAATTGAAAAAGCTATCGATTGATGTAGATATTGTGCGTATTTGTCAATTTCGAAAAATTTCGAAAATGTCACATTTTGACTTATTTTTGGGGCTGCTTCACGGAAACGACTATTACAACAGTTAGAAACCGAAATTTGAAAAAAGCTCTACGACAAGTTTTAGATATTGTATTTAGCTACAGAATGACCTATAGAACGTTTCGAACGGTTTTGATTTGAGTAAGATATTGTTGTCAGAAGTGAAAATTTTAATGTTCCGATTTTGGGCCATTTTGAATAGGAATTGGAAATTATGAATGGCTGTAACTTTTTTATTCCTGGACGAAATCAGCTCAAATTTCAATGGTTTGTGTAGAACCCTAAGGAGTGTCAATGGACACAATTTGAGCGAAATCCGTGAGGGTCGAATTTTTGGCCCAAGTAGCCCTCCTCCTTAAGTCCAACTAATATTCAACGCAAAGATAAAGGTACAAACAAAAAGGGCTCTTTTCACTCGTACAAAACCTGAAGAATCGAAAAACCAGCCAAGTGTGGCACCAGAGCCACTGGAGTAATCGACAACAACTGCTTTATATATTCATTGCAATAGCACCAAATGAATAGGAAATGTATTAGCTATGTTAACCTTTTATAATCCAAAAACGAAGAGCAGCCAAAACAAACTGTGTATTAACGGCAACAATCTAACTCTTGTGTAGAATCTAGAATGTAATAAAAACGATGGGTCAGAACACCAGCTTGTTCTTAAATTTTAGATTTTAAGACATAACAGTTGTTGTAGCTCGATCTAAAGGCACTAATGCAAAACTGCGAAATTCTTAAAAAGACCAAGCACTAGGATTTATGAGAATACATATTATCGAAATGTAAAGGCTGCAACTGTTAAAAGTTTTGTAAGCTTTAAATCAATGCCAAGATGTTAGGTACATCGGTTCCCAGTGATACAATTTTAATATCAATACAGGATGAATAATATATTTAAGGTGGTGATTCCTGTTGGAGACATCAACTTTGAACCGTCATTCCTCATTTCTTGCTTAGTGTTAAGAAAAAAAAGAAGCCGTTTTTATATCAAAATGGAGCCTAACATTTTCTCTTTCTAGTGAATGCAACGTACATAACTAATTTTAAATTTTAAAAAAATTTAACGGGTTTTGGATTTTGAAAATATTTAAAGGGATTTTTAAAGAAGTGCTATTTTTAAGATATTTTGCAGACTTTTTCAGTTGTTCTGTCTTCGTAATGGAGAAACTAACTGAAATGTTTGCTCAGCCTGGTTTCTGCCTACCTTTCCCAGATTTGGCAAGCAACAACTTTAGCTGGAAAGCAATCGGGGCAACTAAAAAAGGGCACCGGGGAATATATTTTTGTGTAAAACACATCTGCTAAGTGGCAACCCTCTAGCATGCATGGTAAATACTCCACAATCCCTGGGAAACGTTTGATCGTGTTTATGCAAAAGCTACATTTTTATGATAACAGCCTAAGGGATAGCAGTTGGAAGTGGCTTGCTTCAGAAAATTGGAATCTGTGAGGCCTTCAAACTAACGTCCCTATACGGTTTGCTAGGCTCTAGAAGCAATTGATAATTTGACTTCTGCAAAAATGACAACTTTTCGACGCCAAATAAGAAAATTGGCAATATCTCACGATAGAGAATCGCTAAAAGCTTACTTTAAAAGCAAACATGTAGATCATAACAAGATCTTTCGAATGAATATAATCATAGCTATGTAAGTAGGTACGGTCGGACTGTTAGAAATCGGCAAAAACTGCCCTGAACGGGACGAAGCTGGATTACGCGGAGGATGTTAGAATGCTAAAACAATTTATTTTGGATGTTTCATCAAATTTTGTTTTGATTTGCGCCGTTCGACAATTCATGTCCAAAAGGAAGCACCACCTCAAATTATTTTTACTGTTTCTTAGTTTTCAACCTGGCAAATACAGGTCAGTTTGGGCTTTGGCTGAGGGATAAAGATACGTTGAATTAATTCAAAATTAAGTTATTTAACTGTACTATATGACATGCGTAAGCGAGAGTTAATCAACAGGTTTTCCGCTTCATAAACAGTCTAGCTTTGTGCTGATAACACGACGAACATTAGGAGATGCGGTAACACAGTTTTCAAGGCTCAGCCGATATATCAATCTTGTCTAACCGAAAATTTTGATAGCAAGTAAAAAATTACAAATAAACAAAACATGGATTCTTCACCACTCTGAATAGTTTGCTCAGTAATATTTGTTGTACCATCCTTAACACGAACAAAAACCATTCATTGTGTACACAGTTAAACGACATCGGTGTTTTGTTTATTAACAGTGGATTTACGATAACGACATGCGAGAGCAAGCTTGCCAGAGTTTGGCAACAATCCTCTTTTCAGGAAAGTTCCGCCTGCTGTCTCATTTCGGATTAATCATCGAATCAATTTAAATCCGCCAATCTCAGTAGCCGTTATTGAATTAAATTTTTAATCTTTTTTAGTCCGCATGCTAATTCATGAATTAATATGTATAATTTAAAAGCTTTAGTCACTATATCAAAAGTCAGTTAAGATCATATATCAAACAGCACCGGTAGTTATTTTCAGTCCTCCTAGTCTTATCTAATTAGGAATACATTTCATTCGAATTGAGAAACCATTATCAATTTCAAATAAATACTGCCATGAAGAAATAATAAAATTTAATCTAGGTGTTTAAATCAGATTTGTTTAAAATTTTGATCTTAAGCCGTGGTTACACTTGACAATCTTCTGACAACGCGTTGCCGCAACGCGTTGTCACAACGGCCGTTGCTACAGAATTGTCACGACGTTGTTCGTGTAACCAGTGACACAGCGTTGTGATAACTGGTGACAACGCGTTGGGACCATGCCCGATCTCGTTGTGACAACGCAATAGTAAATATAGCGTTGGCTCACCAGCAAGTGTGCGTAGTCACGATCAGTTGCCACATGTAACCACTAGTTGTCACGATTGGCAACTATGCAAGACAACTGCCGTTGTCAAACGCGTTGTCACTATAAGTGTAACCACGGCTTTACACTGTTAAAAAGACTCCTATAGAAATTATAAGAATTTTGTAATTTTCCACAGAAGTGCTCATGTTTTACAATAAAAACTAGTAGTTTGCACTGCATAAACCTGTAGTATTTATGGAAAGGCGTGTGCGGTGTGCCGCTCCCAAAACATTTCCGACATGAAGCGGCCGTTACAAACCACTCACAGGGTATTGAAAGGCTGAAAATTTGTGAACGTTTCAAAACATTCAGTCTTCTAACACCACTGGCAGAGTAAATCTAAAAACCAGTGGAAACTACAAGTTCCTTTATTAATAAATAATAATCGAACTGTAATCCATTGTATGTCCGGTGAACACTACCAACGACCGCTGTCCGGTAGAAAATTGCAAGACGTAACTTGTATTTTCTGCAAAACGTTTTGTATTTATTGTTTGCAAAAGTGAGTCCTGCAGTTTCTACTGGAACGTTTCTAAGATTAGGTTCATAAAACTAATATGATTAAATATAAATTTAATCCGTTTAAATCTTTTAATTAACTGGATTAAATATTAAGCCGTTTAACCCTAGCATCAGTTTTGTGCAGACCCATTTAGTATTATTCCTAATTTAGGTGCATTCAATTTAAAAAGTCAAATGGTGGAAAGAAGAGTTAAATACTAAGATAATTGGATATGTACGATCAAGAGTGTATAATATATTATACACTCTTGGTACGATATAATAGGAGGAAACCTGTAAACTTCAGTTAAAAATTTCTACACTGAATGCATCCAAGAAAATAACTTTGTTTAGGAAAATTTTTCTGGGGGAAAGGTTTCCCCAGTAAATTTTTTCCGGGGAGAAAGATTTCACGGGGGAAATTTTCCCTGTGACACCGGCACATCAGGCACCGAGAACCTGTGCAATTACTTAATTTTGCAAGATAGTAATTAAGATTAAATTTATTAGTTGCTATATAGCACAATTACTTACATCGTAAGACAGTTTGTTATCCAGTACGTATATAGTACAAAGCTATGTAGTAGGACAGACAACTAAAACTCTACAGTGGACGAAAGAAGTATATAGTTAATACTTTGGAAACGCTTACTGAGTATAAGCACAGAAGTAAGAACACTCCACACATATATGATAGTCAACTAACTATCCCGTTACTATTAGTTACTAACATGGCACATTCAAATGATTTTCAAGTTAGTTGTTACTATAACCACTAGTGCACTGGCCTCCAAAACAAGTAGGTAGGTGGTAATAAAAGCGAAAGCAGATGATTGTGTTAAGACCAATACAATAATACATGTTTCATGGAACCATCAAATTAAATGGAAAGAAGAAGTTCTCGAAGATCGAACAAAAATACTTATCAAAGAAGTAGTAAGGAAATGGTTGGAAAAACTAAAATCAGCTATATACTACGAGTTTAAATCTTTTTTCAGTGGAATCCTTAGCATTTATGACAAACATTTATAATCTCTTTCGTGTGATTAAATATTAACAAGAGCAACTAATTAAACTGTTGTCATCATCATCAGATCTGTTATCAAATTTCACCATCAAAAAATACAAAGGAAAATTTTATGCTGAAAAGCTAGACTTATTACTTACTTCTATCCTAACTATGGTTGTGCCATTTGCAAAATTGCAAGATCCAGTACCTAAAGCGGCCTCGCCACAACTGTTCTCCACAGTTTCCAACTAAATCGTAATGAAGTTATCATTTCAAAACTGGAGCTGTTTACGCTAGTGAGTAGCTTACACATTGTAAGTAGCTGTAAGTTGCTCACTGTAAGCTGGAATAGTGATCCATAGTACATATGCCCAAATACCTTCGTACACACCACAGTGTTATATATTACTGTTGCTGACCCGAGTTGTTACAGATGTATTTTATTTATATCCATTTTTATACTCGTTTGTTTCCCATCCAATGTTCCAGTTATTAATTCAATTTTATCAAATGAAGACTGGAACCACAACCTTTGGCTTGGATAATCAATGCACTGCCAATTGAGCAATCAACCAAAGCTGTGGTTACACTTGACAATCTTGTGACAACGCGTTGTCACGACTGCCGTTGCTACAGAAATGTCACGTTGCTCGTGAAACCAGTGACACAATGTTGTGACAACTCAACTGGTGGCAACGCGTTGGGGCCATGCCCGATTTCGTTGTGACATGACAACACAATAGTAAACAGCAAGTGTGCGTTGTCACGATCTATTGCCACATGTAACCACAATTTGTCACGAATGACAACTATGCAAGACAACTCTGCCGTTGTGACAAGATTGTTAAGTGTAAGTGTGTAACCACGGCTTAGTCCGACACAAAAATGTTAGTAGAGAACAGTGGTGATACAGCATTTAATATTCATCATATACTTATTATTGTAACATTTCGGAATCTCCGTGGTGAGAGGAAAATGTTTTAAAAAATTTCTTTCGGCAAGCTTTTCCATCTGAAAATGACACAGGACCAAAGAAAATCGGTTGAGCTTTTTACTAGCGTTTTTCGATTTTTAAAATTCTTTGATCTTTGCCACTTTTTCAGTCCAGACAGGCCACTGCTCGTGCATTGCTGATAGAAAAGCTTGTTTTCATTTATCACCGTAGCAGCAGCTTTATCGCATTTCATTGATTTCATTTCATATCGCATTTCATTGCAAGTCATTTTCCAAAATTTGGAAAATTTTTTCAAAACTGAAACCTTTTGAACCAAAATTGCAATAGGATGGGAAGGTATCGGGAAAATTGCGTATGAATGTCCCTCACCTAAAGTACCATTTAGCTGAATCCAACGATGTCAAAATATTGGCGCTATGACGAACATTGTGTGTCCAAAAATTTTTTAAATACCTGCCCTTATTTCAATTGAATTATGAGGATTATTTGTATTTACAATTACAATACAAAGGTGTTTATGTGACAGATAACTTTCCCCGAAATTCCATTGAAATAAGGGCAATTCTTTGAAAATTTAATCCGCACGCAATGTTCATACGCAATTTTCCCGTTCCCGATGCCATCATTACTGCAATTTTGGTTCAAAGTTGTAATTTTTTGTAAAAACTCAACTTTGAAAGCTTGGAAAATGACTTATAGATAAAGCTGATGCCTATTAAACAGTACTGAAAGCGAAAACAAAAACTTCCTATCTACATAGCACTGCGCGAGCAGTGGGCTTGTCAAAGTTGAAAAAGGGGTAAAGATCTAAGGATGCTGAAAAACAACTAATACAAAGGTTAAACCTTAACCGATATTCTTCGTTCCTGTGTCATATTATGTGTGTTTTCAGATGAGAACATTTTGCCAAATGGAAGAAATTTTTCGCTCACATATTCTGGAAAGCTAGATAAACCGATATTTCAAAATTTTTGAAATTCAAAATTTGAGATTTTATCAACTTTTTCCTACGAGGATTCTGAAAAGTTTATACACATTGATGTGTCAAACTTTAGACAAAGACCGAAGCAAAGCCCTACCTAACCAATCTGAATCCTATTATAGCTAAGAGCTCTCCAGCGTTATAATTATAGCTCCTAGATCTTATCTCCTATAGCAGTAATACTACTAATATATAATTTATTACAAAACAAGTAACAAATATTAAACAAGTACGTACAAAGCAATAAGTTTCTAAAACTTGGTATTGAAAAAATAAAACTAAAACTGAGTTTATGACGGTGTGGACTGTTGAGGAGACATGGCTTGGCGACAAAGAGTGGCATCCAACTGAGTTAGAAAGGGTAATGTCAGCATGACTTTACGACGATAAGCAGAATCCTTGTAAATAGGATTGTGCTCTAAATAAACTGTTCGGAGCTTTGGAAGCTTCGACAATTCCTCCAAATCACTCCACTCTTCCAGACGGTTTCCGTTAAACTAAAACAACAGTAACACTAAACTACAAAACAAGATTTTGATCTGATACAACTGGGGACGGTTTCATAAAACTTTCTACTTTTGAAATCTGCAGCTTTAGGCCTTAAGGGGGGCGACTAAAATGGGGGTGCCCCGAATTTGTCCGATTGGCCTTCCTTTTGGCGAAGTTAAAGAGCATGGGTGTGGTCAAAACAATCCTTGGTTGTTGGTTCTTATAGCTCGCACCAGTAATAAAACATTCCTTTCGTTAGACAAAAAATTTTGCCGAAACTTCAACTTTGAACAGCAATTCCCTTAGATGCAGATAAGATACAGACTTCTAGTATTTTTCCGCAGATAAGGGCACATGTGCCGAATCATATTTGCCAATGACAAGCTTGAAGCTAGGGTCTTGCATCCAGCAGAGATTTTTAATTAATTATGTTGGTAGTTGTGAAAAAGGGGGGTCGGGCACATAAACGCGACGACTGCACATGGCTGGAAGGCAGCTAAGAACCAACGAGCAAGTATTTTTGACCATAACTTCGCCAAAAAGTAAGCCAATCGGACAAAGTCGGGGCAAAAGTTTAGTCGCCCGCCCCTTAACTACTCAAGTCTTGAGATCTGAAGTGATTCATAAAATTATGCAAGTTCCTAGCTGCATGCAAAATTTACGTACAAGTCTAGTGCGTGTTTTATAAAACGTCTCGAAATCTTGAGTCGACTGCTGAGTCAGCCAGTTTTCATTGTCGGCAGAAAAGAACTGATTTCTAAAGAGCTGCATTATACAAAAGCTAGAATGTAAAAATGTCATCTAATTTCATCACATTCTAAGAAGCACTCAATTTTTGAATTGTATATGTATGAATCTGCTAAATTGAATATGCTAAATATGCTAAATCTGAATTGCTAAATTTGAATCTAAATCTGCTAAGTACAGGCTAGTGATGTTTCAGTCACTGAAACTGAAACTGAAACCAGGTTTCAGTTTGTACAGGTTTCAGTTTCAGTCACTGAAACTGAAACCATTTTGAGAAGAGACCTGAAACTGAAACATTTTTAGGCAGCCGACTGAAACTGAAACTATGTATATTGGGTAAAAGACTCAAACTCGGACTGAAACCAGTTTCAGTCTTTCCTTAAATCTTGAAATTTTTAAGGTTTTTGAGCTTCGAATCTGTTAACATTGCTGTAAGAGAGGCTGAATAAACATTAAATTGTGCTTTAGATTAACTGAGACAGCTGGAAACAGTTGTTATTAAAGCGAACTGAAACTGAAACTGAAACTCCGACTGAAACTGAAATTATTTTACGTTGCCGACAGAAACTTAAACTGAAACTGAAACTATTTTGGTCCGCCGACTGAAACTGAAACTGAAATTATCTCGAACTACCGACTGAAACTGAAACTAAAGTCGGCTACTGAAACAACACTAGTACAGACAGAATCAATGAACAAAATACAATACGTACCCAAAATTCTTCCAAATCTTGTAGATGGGAGAGGTTCTGAATCCTAGTAACCCGATTATCAGCCAAGTCCAGGGTGACTAGCTTTGTCTAAAATAAAAATATACAGAAAAAGAGTAATAAACCCAAAATGCACTAAGTAAGTATCAACTCAAAATGAAATTTAACTGAATTCAGACACGGAGTCAATTGAAGACAACTATTAACAAGATCAAAGTTTTCATTGTGTAAAATTCTATTTAAGCGAATGATGTTAGCTTGAGCATTACATTGTTTGTAAGTCCATCAATTTCTAGGATACCATTCTGACTAATATAAAGTCCCTCCAGGCCAGTCAAAGTGTCTAATCCTTCTAGTTGCACAATTCGGTTTCCCTAAAAAAGAAATATTGCAGATTTTCCCTGTATATAATGCTTGTTCGCCAACCTACTATCGGTCAGTTACTGACAGTTGAGACATGCTTTGATGAAACATAGCATTTTGCTGTTCATCATGCAGCATGTACGTACAACAGTTTTAAGTTCAAAGGATAGACACACTGCACACACTGATTCTAAAGCTGACATGACATGAAATGAAATTAGACATGAAATAAAATTATGCCAATCAAATCAAAAAATCAAAAATCAAAAAATGATTAATGCACAAACCTGAATAGACAAAGTTTTGAGCATTGATAGCTTTTCCAAGCCTTGAAGCCTAGAGATCTTATTCTTTCCAAGAAACAGCTCTTTCAACGAAGTCAGGTGGTGTAAATTCTTTATCTCCTATAACAGAGACAGTTGATGAAAAACGCCAGACTTAGCAGTTATTAACGCAAAGCCTTAATCTGAAAAAAGTGGGCCATGTAGGCGGCGAGAGCTCAGAAAAAATAGATCTTTAACATGGAAAACTACAGCTAACTCGACTATCTAATGCGATAAATTTGCTGTTCATTTAATTTGTAACGATACATAAACATAAAAATATAAGCACGCACGCGAAGTCTGTTATCTCCCAATTCCAACATCTCTAAATCTTTTAATGACTCCAAATTCTTTATTTCTGAGATCTTGTTGTGCACCAGAAACAGCTTTTTCAGTTTTGTTAGATTTTCCAGATGTTCAATTTCACGTATTCTGTTGAACGACAAATCCAAAGATCTAAATACCACAATTGCATTATAGAATTACAGAAATTGAGCAATCACTGTAACTCCGAGGGAGGACTAAAGAAAACCAAATTTTTTTCTCGGACACCTTCTGCCGAAGCAGCATATTATATTTCTTATTTGAGGTAAACTAAACTAATTGAACAAAACGGAGATGACAAGACACGAAAATAGACGTGCTCGTGGCATATAACACAGTTGATCTATAAACCAGAAAATAAAACTCACTCTAAATTCACTAAAGTGTCTAAGTTTTCAATCTTCGTAATCTGATTATCATAAAGCTCCAATTCTACTAACGTTGTCAAACAATCAAGATTCTGTATTTTCGTGATCAGATTTTGGCGAAGATACAGACACTAAAACTCAAAAATGCCAACATAAATTTATACAAGTAGGAAAAATGCTCCTTGCAGTCGCATGAAAAAGATAATATGAGCTATGATGGTTAACATTTAAATGTGTCAAGGACAAGATTTAAAATGTTTAATATGAGCCAACATCTAAATAAGTAGAGGACACGATGTAAACGGCTAATATGAGCCGCTACGTTTCTCTAGGGCTCATATTGACGCTCATTTAGCTTTTGCTTACTTTTTAATCCAACACTGAAATGGCTTGGATGAATAACGACGCATAAACATTAATTTTGCAAAGCTGTAGGTAAACATTTTCTTCTCCACCGCTAAATCCAAGTACACATTTAAGGCCACCATATAAGTCAACAAAACGAAACCTAAGTCCAATCTAATGAAGAAACGAAAATGTGGAACTTACACATGTTGTGAACTCCTGAGAAAAATCACATTTGAAGTTATCATCGCAATCATCACATTAATTCAATATTCCCAAGTCAATCAAATCGTTTATAAATACTGATGCTTATATGCCAACCGTAAACTGTATATATGTTTGCCATTTTAGTCGCGTCAATATGAGCCCAAGAGAAACGTAGCGGCTCATATTAGCCGTTTACATCTTGTCCTCTAATTATTTAGATGTTGGCTCATATTAAACATTTTAAATCGTGTCCTTGACACATTTAAATGTTGACCATCATAGCTCATATTAACTTTTTCATGCGACTGCAAGGAGCATTTTTCCTACTTGTCCTCCGTCTAGTTTTTGGGAACGCTGCCATAACTGTGGTGGCAGCAGCAATCACAAATCCCACGAGTGAATTCCCCATGCCCAATAAGCTTTGCATGCGCTACCTCCAGTTGCTTGAACCAGGACCTGGTTCAACCTTGAACCAGTTGAACCAGATCTGGTCAGCCATAGGTTGGATCACCAAAGTTACACCACCAGTGAATTCCCCATGCCCAGTAGCCTTTGTATGCAAAATTTCAGCCTTCTAGCTACCTCCAGTTGCTTGAACCAGGACCTGGTTCAACCTTGAACCAGTTGAACCAGACCTGGCCAGCCATGGGTCGGATCACCAGAGTAACACCACCAGTGAATTCCCAATGCCCAATAACCTTTGTATGCAAAATTTCAGCCTTCCAACTATCTCCAGTAGCTTGAACCAGGAACTGGTTCAACTTTGAACCAGTTGAACCAGATCTGGCCAGCCATGGGTCGGATCACCAAAGTAACACCACCAGTGAATTCCCCATGCCCAATAACCTTTGTATGCAAAATTTCAGCCTTCTAGCTACCTCCAGTTGCTTGAACCAGGACCTGGTTCAACCTTGAACCAGTTGAACCAGATCTGGCCAGCCATAGGTTGGATCACCAAAGTTACACCACCAGTGAATTCCCCATGCCCAGTAGCCTTTGTTAATTCACCCCACCGGCAATTACCACCACGGCCAGCCATGGGTCATATCAGCAAAGTAACACCACCAGTGAATTCCCCATGCCCAATAACCTTTGTATGCAAAATTTCAGTCTTCTAGCTACCTCCAGTTGCTTGAACCAGGACCTGGTTCAACCTTGAACCAGTTGAACCAGATCTGGCCAGCCATGGGTTGGATCACCGGGAAAGTGACACCACCAGTGAATTCCCCCATGCCCAATACCTTTGTATGCACCTCCAGCCCTTCTCGCTCACCCCACTTTTTTCTGGGCTTCCCCCACTCACTATAGGGTGCCCAGAAAATGCCAGATTTTAGGATTTTTGGTCAGAATTTTCAAAAAATTTCAATAACCTTTGTATGCCGGAATTTTTTGGTCAAAAATCGTCTTTTTTTGGTGCTAAAACACAATTTTTCAGCACTTTTAAGCTTAGCTATAGCAGTATATGTGAAAACAGGTTTATACGGTTCAACCTTGAACCAGTTGAACCAGATCTGCCCAGCCATGGGTTGGATCTCCCTAGTTACACCACCAGTGAATTCCCCATGCCCAATAACCTTTGTATGCAAAATTTCAGCCTTCCAGCTATCTCCAGTAGCTTGAACCAGGAACTGGTTCAATTTTGAACCAGATCTGGCCAGCCATGGGGGGGGTCACCAAGTAACACCACCAGTGAATTCCCCATGCCCAATACCTTTTTATGCAAAATTTCAGCCTAAAGTAATTTTTAACCCGTTGAACCAGATCTGGCCAGCCATGGGTTGGATCACCAAAGTTACACCACCAGTGAATTCCCCATGCCCAATAACCTTTGTATGCAAAATTTCAGCCTTCTAGCTACCTCCAGTTGCTTGAACCAGGAACTGGTTCAACTTTGAACCAGTTGAACCATATCTGGCCAGCCATTGGTCAGATCAGCAAAGTAACACCACCAGTGAATTCCCCATGCCCAATAACCTTTGTATGCAAAATTTCAGCCTTCTAGCTACCTCCAGTTGCTTGAACCAGGACCTGGTTCAACCTTGAACCAGTTGAACCAGATCTGGCCAGCCATAGGTTGGATCACCAAAGTTACACCACCAGTGAATTCCCCATGCCCAGTAGCCTTTGTATGCAAAATTTCAGCCTTCTAGCTACCTCCAGTTGCTTGGACCAGGACCTGGTTCAACCTTGAACCAGTTGAACCAGACCTGGCCAGCCATGGGTCGGATCACCAAAGTAACACCACCAGTGAATTCCCAATGCCCAATAACCTTTGTATGCAAAATTTCAGCCTTCCAACTATCTCCAGTAGCTTGAACCAGGAACTGGTTCAACTTTGAACCAGTTGAACCAGATCTGGCCAGCCATGGGTCGGATCACCAAAGTAACACCACCAGTGAATTCCCCATGCCCAATAACCTTTGTATGCAAAATTTCAGCCTTCTAGCTACCTCCAGTTGCTTGAACCAGGACCTGGTTCAACCTTGAACCAGTTGAACCAGATCTGGCCAGCCATAGGTTGGATCACCAAAGTTACACCACCAGTGAATTCCCCATGCCCAGTAGCCTTTGTATGCAAAATTTCAGCCTTCTAGCTACCTCCAGTTGCTTGAACCAGGACCTGGTTCAACCTTGAACCAGTTGAACCAGATCTGGCCAGCCATGGGTTGGATCACCAAAGTTACACCACCAGTGAATTCCCCATGCCCAATAACCTTTGTATGCAAAATTTCAGCCTTCCAACTATCTCCAGTAGCTTGAACCAGGAACTGGTTCAACTTTGAACCAGTTGAACCAGATCTGGCCAGCCATGGGTCGGATCACCAAAGTAACACCACCAGTGAATTCCCCATGCCCAATAACCTTTGTATGCAAAATTTCAGCCTTCCAGCTATCTCCAGTAGCTTGAACCAGGAACTGGTTCAACTTTGAACCAGTTGAACCAGATCTGGCCAGCCATGGGTCGGATCACCAAAGTAACACCACCAGTGAATTCCCCATGCCCAATAACCTTTGTATGCAAAATTTCAGCCTTCTAGCTCAGTAGCTTGAACCAGCAACTGGTTCTTGAACCAGTTGAACCAGATGAACCAGGCGAGATACGGTGTCGGCACTATGCTCATCGTGTTCAGCGACCCCGATTTACTATTTATGGGTACCACCCCAAGGCCGAAAAACGCTGTTTTTGCCCGTTTTTAGACTATTTTCAAATTTTCGGACTTGGAAATTTTTCAGCTTGAAGGTGTCCAAAAACGCTATTTTTTCCATTTTTGACCATCTATAAAAATCGAACCAGATTGAAATTCGGAAAAAACATAAACTTGCTAAGTACCATTGCCTAGATATTCAAAAAATAGTATAGAAAAATTTTTCCTATGGGCCGTTCGAAAAATCGAGTTAACACAAATTTGACAAAAATCATGCTGAATACAGAGAAAAAACCCCACTTTCAAACCCGTAAGAGAAAGTCGATTTTTTCAAAGTTCATTTTTTCGGGCAAGTTTGGTATCATTCGAAAGCTCTTGGCCTGGAGATTTCAAAAATGTAAATATTAGCTCTTAATTCCTTCCCGTTAATTAGTTATGCCTAATTATCACTTTTCAAAATTCGCAAAGTGCCTTTATAGCTCATATTATGGGGGCTCTCCGAGCTCCCCATGATACACAAAAACAAGTTTTTTACGCAAACATCGTCACAAAAATTATAAAGTAGTGACACAGCTTGACACGCTACGCTTTCATAGTGTGCAAAAGTTGACAGAAATAACTACGTATATAAAGTGCCATAAGCGCCTACCTTGACCTTTGCCAGAAACTCCAGACCTTCAATTATTTCAAGGCGCGAATGCACCAAATCTACTACCTAAAATAAACAGATATATAGTGTTAAAATTTTCTCTAGACAGCTGGCTTATCGTTAATTGGTGGGAGAAGTGCCCCACACTCAACGACGCATTAATTGCCTCTCTTCAAGAATAGACTCCACTGAATATATTGTGACCTAACCCAAACAATTAAACAATTCACCACTTTTGCCTTAACTTCAAGATTAGAGATTGTCAGCATTTCAGCTCAAAACCCTTTAACTTAGGAACTCTAGCCAACGCCAATTGATATGCAGCTGTAATGTTTTACAGGCGTTTGAAATCGCAGGGCAGCCACGCCGCGTTCTTCAGAAAAAAGGAAATACCAAAGGAATTTAGCACTCGAAAAAGCAAAAAATGAATTTTACATACGTATAGCAAGCTTAACAAAACAATCTCACCCCACCCTGACTCACAGGAAAGTCGCAGAGACCCAATTTTTCCCATGGTGATAGCCACACATCTCGACATTACAACCTGTGAGTTTGAGCCCCTAGGCCCTCTCTATGCGTTCAGGGTAGACCTTTAAGTGAGGGTACCCAAAAGTGACCTCAAAAACGTTCCTGACCGAAGTTTGAATTCATTTCGGCTGATATTTTCTGAGGGGAACGGGAAACCCTAGGCAACCTATATTGTTCATATAACATGTCTTGACTGTGCGCTATCGATGCATATATAGAAGTTCCCAGTCGGACCTCTGAGCCGTCCTGGGGTGGGTAATTTTTTTGTTAAAATTTTAACAAATAAAAAATCAATTTCATATTTTGTTACTGAAGCCGGAACAGCAGCTAGAGCACAACTAATGCCAAATTCGAGCTCAGCGACGTCGAAAACCCTTAAACCCATTGTTTTTGAGGTTGCTTGATACTTCTGGGTGTCCAACCTGGTAACCAGCCAAGTCTGAACCGTCCGACCGTAAACGTGATTGTCAAAGTCAGTATTATTAGCCTATGTATAGTTACTTAAAAACTATTGCCAAATTTGAATTCTGCGCACTAGAAAACCCCCTAGGCCGTGTTTGTAGCAAGGTTTTTTAGGCCATAGCTAAGGCCATGGCCTAAATTTATGAGACGATGGCCTAAAGAATTTTGGCCGTTGAGGCCATTTGGCCTAAATTTTACGACGAAAACCCAGTTAAATTTTGTTGATTTTTAAGTAAAAACAGTAATTTTCTAAAAAATTTTCGCGCCTTTGGCGCGAATTCGTACATTTTTACTTGTATTTCTGGGCTGCGCCAGCCGCCAGCTAGTTACGTTGTCTATTTACACTTATAAATTCACATTCAGTTAGAATTTCATTATACTGCTATAAAGATTTCATCAAAGAAATGCTATTTTTAGTAGTTTAACTTTATTTCTATTCGTTTACTTTTCTACTGTCTGTGGTTTTCTGTGCTGGTATACTACTATATACCTATTTTAATTTTCATTAAAAATTCATTAACTGACGTGCATTATTATTTCTATGCTAACAAGGTTCTGTTTCTGCCATTTTAAGGTAAAACCGTAGTTTTTCTGGTGTGTAAAACTAACAGTGACGATGGCGATTTTTGGTGTTAAACAGCGATTTTTGAATTTATAACGCATGAATATAAACATTATAACTATAACTTTAACAATGCGTGCAATAACGCGCAACCTAACAATTAACAAAATTTGGATGGCCTAAATTTTTTGGGTGATGGCCTAAAAAATTTGAGTCGTTGAGGCCATTTGGCCTAAAGTTCGGCGACCAAAAAATAAACCCTGGTTTGTAGCCACTTTGGACTGTCCAGTTGGTATCTGGAGGGTCCGGCAGGTATCACGCGACCGTAGGTCATATATACCCCACCCAACATACGAAGTTCTAAGTTTCTCTACCAAAATGCCTGGAAATACGTTATGATCACTCACAAACACGAGAAACAACGTTTTAAAATGCTTTTTAAAACGGCATTTTACTGAGCTTATTCTAGGCATTTTTTCTTGCCCCCCCAAAAGTCCGAGGGGCAAGAAAATTTGGGGGGGGGCGAAAATTTTTCTAAAAATATGCTAAAAACAGCGCAGGCATGTACTGTAAAAGTTGATTTTTATAGCAAAAATAAGCAGATTTAGTGTTAAAAAAGGCAAAAAATGAGTATAAATCTCCGGCGAAGCAGGAAAAGTTTTGAAAATTTGACCTTCTGAGCGATTTTTTCAGGGCAAAATTTGGTACCAAAAGGGGGGAAGGGTGTTTATGGGGGGCCCCCCGCCCCCCTCCAGTAGAATAAGCCCAGTTTTAGAGCCACCAGGCCTCATACTGGACGCTGTCGGGGCCCATCAGTGACCACTAAGCCTTCGGAGGGGTCAGTTGCCCCAATTGGTTAGCGGTTAGCTAGGTTTTGGCTTTTAAATACATTATTTAGTGCGCTCTATCCAAAACTGGTGAGAAAGCGTTGCTAACTGCTCTCTGATAACTCTGATATTTTAGCTAATAACTTTTAATAGTTTCTATGAGAACAACATGTGCTCTTTCCAAAAATGTCCGTCTCGTCTTCCTGCGACGCTTGGCAAGCTGCCAGCAGAATTTTAAAAAGTGGGAAAATAGGGGTGGGAAAAAACCAATTTTTGCTTTTGCTGCCAAACTCCGAAAAATGGTTATTAGTTGCTCAATAGCCATTCACATAGCAAGTTTAATGCGTTCTCTCACGTGAACACCTCAAAATTGCATTTGGACTTGGCAGTCTTGTGCTAGCCGGTAAAAACCTCATTTCGGCAGATCGACTGTTTGGCTCAGCTAAAGTGGTCAAAATGTACTCTGGGACAAAGAAATACGCGAAACAGCACTGAAACAACATTTGTTTTATTTTATTACATCGAATTTCAAAAGATTTACAAAATTTTGCAATTTTAAGATAGAAACTGGCAAATTTGATGAAACCTAGCCAGTTCATGCTACAAATTTTGATGTTTGATTTTCTCACTTATTATATATAAGGAATATCGCAAAAATAGCTGCAGATGTGAAGTCAGCGACGCCGATTTTACCTGTCGCATGCATAAAATCGCTAATATGAGTTACCCTGCCCGAGTATTGGGGTTGGTTTCCCTCCATCGGTTGGTTGTTTCCCGCCATTGGTTTTTACCCCGGCTAATTAACCGTTAATTACTAACCGACAAATTATACCTATATATATAGCAAGCTTAACAAAAATCAAAATTCGGCTTTTTTGGCTGTAACTTTAGCTAAACTAAACTAAATCAATTACTTTAAGTACCCATGGATAGGTCTTGGGCTAAGCTTTAAACCCCAGTTTCGTTGCTCTACGACCTACCAGTAAGTTACAGTAGACGAAAATGTGTTATTTTTGTTAACGGTTTATAGAGGTCGGGGAAAAACCAAGGTAGTCACTTTTTGGACTCTGCAGAACTACTCCGTGGAGCAATCCGGCTATAAATTGTTTTCTTATCAAGTCCTGTCTAGACTAGAGATGAGCACGGGCCGGATTTTTTCGGCCCGGCCCGGCCCGGCCCGCACCACAATCTTGCTCGGCCCGGCCCGGCCCGGCCCGCTGGCAAAATTTTTCGGCCCGCCCGGCCCGGCCCGCTTTAAGATTCGGCCCGGCCCGGCCCGCCAAAAGAAAATTTCCAAAAATTTTACTAACAATATTATTTCAAAGGCTCCAATGCAATATGGAAACGCTAAATTATGCCACAAAATGTTAAATTTTACAAAATAGCCAGAATGAGTAGATATTTAGCTAATTTTAGCGATTTTAGAACATTTTCTATAGTCAATCCGGCCCGTTTCGGCCCGCGCCGGCACGCAGTTATAAAATTTTTTCGGCCCGGCCCGGCCCGCTAACAAATGGATGTCGGCCCGGCCCGGCCCGGCCCGCGGGCCGGGCTGGGCGGCTGGCCGGGCCGACGGGCCGAAATGCTCATCTCTAGTCTAGACTGTCATTTTGGCATATATATATATATATATATATATATATATATATATATATATATATAAATTGCCTCTATAGGTCCTGTCGTTAATTAGTAATTAACGGTTAATTAGCCGGGGTAAAAACCAATGGCGGGAAACAACCAACCGATGGAGGGAAACCAACCCCAATACTCGGGCAGGGTAACTCATATTAGCGATTTTATGCATGCGACAGGTAAAATCGGCGTCGCTGACTTCACATCTGCAGCTATTTTTGCGATATTCCTTATATATAATAAGTGAGAAAATCAAACATCAAAATTTGTAGCATGAACTGGCTAGGTTTCATCAAATTTGCCAGTTTCTATCTTAAAATTGCAAAATTTTGTAAATCTTTTGAAATTCGATGTAATAAAATAAAACAAATGTTGTTTCAGTGCTGTTTCGCGTATTTCTTTGTCCCAGAGTACATTTTGACCACTTTAGCTGAGCCAAACAGTCGATCTGCCGAAATGAGGGTTTTTACCGAGCTGTGCCACAAGACTGCCAAGTCCAAATGCAATTTTGAGGTGTTCACGTGAGAGAACGCATTAAACTTGCTATGTGAATGGCTATTGAGCAACTAATAACCATTTTTCGAGTTCGGCAGCAAAAAGCAAAAATTGGTTTTTTCCCACCCCTATTTTCCCACTTTTTTAAAATTCTGCTGGCAGCTTGCCAAGCGTCGCAGGAAGACGAGACGGACATTTTTGAAAGAGCATATGTTGTCCTCATAGAAAACCTATTAAAAGTTATTAGCTAAAATATCAGAGTTACTCAGAGAGAGCAGTTAGCAACGCTTTCTCACCAGTTTTGGATAGAGCGCACTAAATAATGTATTTAAAAGCCAAAACCTAGCTAACCTCCTGCTCCCAACCCAATTTGGGCACGACTGACCCTCCGAAGGCTTAGTGGTCACTGATGGGCCCCGACAGCGTCCAGTATGAGGCCTGGAGGCTCTAAAACTGGGCTTATTCTACTGGAGGGGCGGGGGCCCCCCATAATTACCCTTCCCCCCTTGGTACCAAATTTTGCTCCTGAAAAAATCGCTCAGAAGGTCAAATTTTCAAAATTTTCCTGCTTCGCCGGAGATTTTTACTCATTTTTGCTCTTTTTAACACTAAAATCTGCTTATTTTTGCTATAAAATCAACTTTTACAGTACATGCCTGCGCTCTTTTTAGCATATTTTTAGAAAAATTTTCGCCCTCCCAAATTTTTCTTGCCCCTCGAACTTTTGGGGGGAAGAAAAATGCCTAGAATAAGCTCAGTAAAAAAATGCCGTTTTAAAAAGCATTTTAAAACGTTGTTTCATCGTGTTTGTGGTGTTGGGCTCGGTAGGAAACTTAGAGCCTCGTAGTGGAGCGCGCCTATGACCTACGGTCAT
>JASAND010017148.1:7500-38955 GCA_030248195.1 Trissonchulus latispiculum | reverse complement strand
TATATCTAACTAAAATGAATTTCTATATATTTGCATGTATTTACTGAATAATAGTAATAATAGCAATCATTTATTTTGTAATTAATTAGTATTGCATTTTTGCAATTTATAAAGTGTAAGTTAACCTTTTGTCGGACGTTGTCGTTTTAAACTTTAAGTAATGGAAGTACATTAAGCAGGAGACATTTCAGGCACCTATGAAAAAGTGGAAAGCGAAGAAGAGGTCTATGAAGTGATAAACGTTCACAAACTGATATCGCATACACCAAATCTTCGAATTATGAATCTATGGGGTGTGAGTTTAATGTCAAAATCCTATATGCTATCATAATCCTGTATGCTATGTGCCAGAGAAGTATAATATTCGAAAATGTTCAAAAGTAGTACTTCAGTACAAATCAATGCAAACGGAACTCAACTCAGATATATACACTTTGCGTCAGAACCATACACGTGCTGTAACTAAGGGACGGGGGGGGGTCAGATTTCACTGACCCTTGTCGGAGCGATTTTTAAGCTCTTTTTGCCATTTGTTAGCAAAAAAACAGCAATTCGTGTGCTCAAACACGTTTTTCAAACGTTTTTAGCAAAAATTAGAGATTTTATGTGAAAAATTCCTGAGAAGCCGGAAAATTTTTGGAAAGTTTAGTCGAAAACCTTCCCCCCTCCTTGTCTACCTGTGGTTGGGAGGCTCACTCCCCAGAGGCGTTGCTCCGTCGTTCACCCCGCCCCCAGAATCCGGATTCTCCGGTTTTTGGGTTTCCGGTTTGGCGTTCGGCCGCCAGTTCGCCCCGGCCCCAAAGTCTTACCTCCTGCGCATGTCTTTACAAACTAGTCGGTTCGAGTACCACCTAAGAATCTTTGGTTTTAGGGGACCTTCTTCTGTCATTTTTGTCAGTAACAAATATTGTAAAGCATGAATTTAGGCCTTTTCATTTTGCTGAGCACAGGTGGACAAGAGGGGGGGGGAAGGGGGGAATTCCCCCCCTCGGCGAAGTCTTCCACAAGGGGTCGCGAAATTGCTCCCGCAATGGGTAAGAAAATTAGCTACAGGGAGTAAGAACATTGCCAAAAGATAGGATTTACGACTATGATTTCCAAAAATTTTTCACTTAAAATAATTATTTTTTGCTAAAAAATGTCCGAAAAACGTGTTTTGGCTAAAAAATCGCTGTATTTTGTTACAAGTCGCTTAAAAATAAGTACCCCTAAGAAAAATTGCTCTCACAAGGGGTGCCCAAAATTGCTTCCACAAGGGTCAGTGAAATTTGACCTCCCGTTCAGGTATGCTGCTGAGGCATTTTGAGGATAGTCGTGGTTGTTAAAATTTCTAAAAATCAGTAATTTATGGCATTTATTTTGCGTTGTTTTTTCCATCTTTCACCACTTTTTAGACCGCCTTTGTGACGGATGATCATATCGAGTCGATCAGCTCCAACAGTGTTCATCTGGAGTGCCTTATGGTAAACTATTGTGTCAAAGTGAAGGGAGCCTGTCTGAAATCGCTGCTCGCTCGATGCAAAAAGCTCAAATGTCTGGGCATGGAACAGTGTTGTAAGTATATTTCTTTTTCAAGATCTGTGGAAGAATGAGACTGTCTTAGGAGATACAAATAAATGTTGTTAAATAAATAAATAAAATAAATAAATTAAATAAATAAATAAACGAAATATCGAGGAGAGGCTTGTTCCAGGATAATTTTGAGGGCGCTCGTGCTTTGGATGGAAATTTTTGATCTGGATATCTTTAACCGAAACTTTTACGACGACGACCATTGACCATATAAATTGAGGTCAACAGCAATAAGGTTTGCGATTTTTGAAAGATTCGTACGAAAATTATCGAGTTTTATCGATTATCGATTATCTAGTTGAAGATTGAAAATTTAGACCATCTGTCTTGAAAAATTAAGAAATTTCAGTAATAACATTCCGCTTTGCCAAAACATAAGCAATCGGGAGAAAGTATAGATTGGTAGTAAAAGGACTTATTCCTGTGACTGACGTAACCTAAATTTGTGAAGCACTAGAATTTTAGGTTATTTATCTACTCAAGCACCAGTCAGTGCACAAACTGCACGAATTTCTCAGCTTTTGCACAATGATTTTAGCTCTAGAAAGTCGTGCAGTGATGGCCGCTGACTGGGAAAAGTCACAAGTTCAGGAACTCAACGTAACCGCAACTGAACTCTCTACTGAAGCCATTATCTCGGTTCTCACACGACTGCCAAAACTACAAATTCTCATTGCTGGCTACCTGGAACATTTCACTGACCAGGTAGGCAACAGTACAGTAAAAACGATTTTTCAATTTTCTTTTTTTGCATAGTCTCGTATAGTTGCATCACCCGAAGGTGCAAGGTGTTAGCCAGGAAACTGGCCCCGTAAGGTTGGTCAAAAACAACTCAACCAAGATTTTCAATTTTTCATTTCTAGCACTTTAATGCTTAACTAAATTTTGACTGTATTTCTGTGTAGGCTTTGGAAGTTTGGATGGAAAGTGGAGCCTGCATTGAACTTCGAGCGGTTGACCTGCACTTTTGCGATTCGCTGTCTGAAGCGGTATTGACGGATTTTGTGACTCGATTCGGGGAACAGTTGAAAGGCTTCATTGTGGGCGGTCATCCGAAGTTGCTTGAAAGCTTTTGGCTCAGTCACATACCGAAAATGCCCAACATTCGGTAAGTTTTTGTTCGAGATTGCATTGGAGGGCAGTATTGCTTTGATAGCAGAACAAGTATGTATTCGCACACATATCGTATCATGAAGATAAAGTGTAGGTTGAGATGTCAGCATGATCGGTTAGCTACTTTTTGCTCCAATAGTTTTCTTGTTGAAAAGCTTTTTCAGTTTCGGTTTCTTATTAGAACTGTCATAAATTTTCTAGTTTAAGATTGTAAAATTGAATCTAGTACATCATGATTGAACATCATGATAAGAATAAAGTTTCAAAAAGCTATGTAGTTTCATTTAGTTTCAGTGTCAGTTATTTTTCTGGTTAAACTTCACGCATTCAGTTCAGACTGAAACCCAAAACTATTTCTTGAACGTTCTTGAACAAAAAGAGTTCTCACTGTCTAAGTGTGGATATATATATTTAGGATTTTGTGAGTAACTATGTGGATATGTTAGAATGTCATGAAACCTTACTGTTTTTAAGTAACATGCATCATTGGTTTGCCTTTTTTCAGATATCTGGTCTTCGGTGTGCCAGAAACCTGCTGTGCCAAAGTTCAGGCTAAGATCACAATCGACCAACTGATGGACTGTCTGTCCAACAACTGTCCCAACCTGGAAGCCCTTGAAATCCGGTGGGATCCCAACACGCTCCGATTTTCGGAAAAGTCCTCCAAATTCATCAACGTGCTGCGAATGCGCTGCCTGAAGCTGAAGTGTTTGGTGCTGACGGACGGAGAGTACTTTGAGATGGTCCGGTCCAACTTTGAACGAGTGGGCCAAACCACCGTGGTCCGAGCCACAAACTACTGTCGTGTCACTCTGGTCCCTTTGTTTCAGTTCTATCATGATCTGATATTTAATTAACACTTTGTTAATTGCGTTTGATTAATTAAAGTTGTCGTGCTGTAATTGGCCGTCAAGTCTGTATTGGGTTGTTGGCGCTGACTCCATTGACATCGTTTACATCGGGTGCAGGAATACATCCTTGTGTTTATTTGAATATCATCGGGGGGGCATAATGATGATGATAAAGATAATTATAATGATAAAGAGTGCGACAAGCGTCATGCTCTTGGTTGGCCTGGGAATATCATCTCAACAGCTGGGCCCTACCCACAGCTGACGCATTTCCTACGTCGACGCTGTCGTGTTGAACCGACGTGCGTACAAAATTGAAACAGTAGTCGTTGTGTTTTCGAGCTTCAATACGTAAACATAAGACGAATCCACTGAATTTTTAAGTTTTGTTCATTTTAACCTAATTTGCAAGTAGGTTTTCATCGCAGGTTTGACCTGGTATAGCTGGCAGCCAGGAATACAAAGAGACGGTGAAAATAGAAGGCAACCACTAAAGCACGAAAAGCACAGAAGCAGAAATTTTTTGGTTTTTGACGGGTTTCCCATAAACAATATAAATGCAAATTTATGCGGTGAAAAATAAAAGTCTGACCGATGATGCGCAACGTTTTCTCGATAGATTTTTCCGCGTAAAATTAATGTTGAATCCAGTAAAAGCCGTTTTTTCAAAAAAACATTTGGATTCTGTTGTGGTAAGTTGCTATTTTGATAACCAGCTACTAAAAAGTCAAGATTCGATCCTGAAGCATACTAATATCACAACCGTGACATTGTTCCCATTAGACCTGTAAAGTTCAATACAAAAATCTGTACTGCTTGGTAGTGTTGGGCGTTGGCCGAATTTTTCGTCGGCCAAGCCAATTGGCTTGGCCGGACTTTGGTCGTTGGTCGGCCAACGGTCAACAGCCAACCAAAAATGTCATTAACTTTGCAAGTTGCGACAACCAAAAAGCACACTTAAGTGTTTCCTTTTAACATTCTTTCCAACTTTTTGATTTTTTATGTGAAACTTTATGCGAACAATAACAATTCTTTTGCTTGACTAGCAAAGCCAAGTAATGCAAATTATAAGCACAAGCATGCTAGGAAACTGACCCATGCTTACGCAAAAACAGGCGATTAGTGTTGGGCGTTGGCCGGTGCGACCAATGGCCGGTCATTGGCCGTCGGCCGAGAACTTCTGGGCCAATTGACTTAGCCGGCCATTGGCCGTTGGCGTTCGTTGGGCGTTGGCCGTTGGTCGTTGGCCGGCCAATTGGCCGTTGGCCGTTGGCCGTTGGCCGTTGGCCGTTGGCCGTTGGCCGGCCAATTGCCCGTTGGCTTTTTGTTGGCCGTTGGCTGTTGGCCGTTGGCCGACCAATGGGCCATTGGCTATTTGTTGTCCGTTGGGCGTTTGGCCCGTCGTAGGCCTAGCTAGACGTACTGATTTCCACATCTACACTTGCAGAGAACTTGTTTTCTTGTGCGGTCTTTCTACGGTTTACGTTTTATTAAGAGTTTGCAAGTAAGAAAATATGCGGAAGGGTAAACGGCATAGTCGCAAAGTAATAAGATTTCGAAGGCCGACTTGACCCATTTCTTTACATTATCATTCCAATGTAATGCCCACGACAGCATACTTGACTTATTATTCCATAACACGGACAAACGTGTTGAAAGCTTCAGGCTTATTGTACCCACGTTAGCATAATGTATCAACGAATATTATCATTCCATAATACACTCAAAGAAGAGTTAAAGGTTTCAAGCTTAAGTGCAGAACTTTTTAGCGCATACGAAAGTGCAAACTTTTTAAAAATCCAAGATAGCATATTTAGACTGACATTGAAAACAAACTAAATATTAATGCTATTGCTTGTCGGACAATTATCACAACAATTCAATAGTGCTGGGTGTTTGCCGGTTCAACCAACGGTCGGCCAACACTCGAGCAATGCGTTGGCCGTCGGCCGTCGTCCGAAAATTTGCAGGACAATTGGCTCCAACTCTATCCATTTAAAATAAAGAAAATCAGCAAAATTTTAGCAATGTTTCGGGGTTTGCAGGAAAAATTTCCATCTGGGCTTGAAAGCTGCACGTTGGCCGCCCGTTGGCCGGCCGGCCGCCCGCCCGCCCCGGCCGTTGGCTGTTGGCTCGGCCGACGAAAATTCCGGCAAACGCTTAACACTACAGGAGATAGGGAAAGATCAATCAAGGGCCTTTCGTTTTGGATCGGATTTCTGCTCACTTAGATCACAAGTTTAAATTGAATTTTCCTGTGAGCAATACAGAGTCGTAATGGTAATGTAATTGCGAAGTGTTTTGTAGGTACGATAAGAAGAGTAAAGTCATGAATCACGCAGCTATTCTACTTTCTCTGTCAATAATTACGGTAACCAATTGATCCCAGTGTTGTTTCAGTGTGATTTTTCAGTTTTTGTGTTAGTCGGCAATCCAAAATAACCTGAATTGGAAGTGGGAATGACATCTATAGTATCGTAAAATAGAGTTGTGTCCGGGCCTTGAATCAAGCCTCGGACCCTGGGTCGGGAATGCAGCGGTGCGGCCCGGGCCCGCTTGATGAAGCGGCAGGCCGGTCCGGACCTTGTCAGCCGCGAGGACCGGTTAAATTTTTGTTGGGAATATTAATGGATTTTTCCAAATTTTCTTCACTAGAAAGACAACTTTAAGCTTCCAGGAAAGTTCAAGTTGGAATAAATTGTACTAATTATTGTTTGAAACTGTTTCTGTATGTCGGGCCTTCACCGGCCGACCGGGCCCGCCGGGCATACCTGAGTCTGAATCGAGCCTCCGAGCCGAACCATTGAAATTTTTTAATGGCAGCCCTCTATTGTAAAGTAGCAAATTTCTAAATTCTTTTGCAGAGCGAGGAAGCGAGATGAATCAGTTTGAATTAGAATTTAAATGAAAGACAAATTTGAATAATAACAAAACAAATTGGCTCCGCCAGCAATCGAACCACAAGACCTTCCGCACAGTTGCGCGTGTTACCAATACACTACGAAGCCAGGAGATAAGAGCACATAATTTTTATATCATTGGTGCTCTTCCTGCATCTCTCCCTCACTTACAGGATGCTCGCCCCAAGCCGTGCAAGAACAAAACACAGGGTAACAGCCAGTCTAGAATGGCCAAGACAGAGACACAAGACACAAGGGGAGGGGCTGGATACCAGGTTCTTCTGGCAGACTACTGTAAAGGTTTGGCTTCGCTGGGAATTAAACTATGGATCTCCCGGACTGATGCAATGCCTAATGAACAGCTTCCGCTTTTTTCCGGTGTAGCCGGCATTCAAATTGTTACTCCTGGCCTCAAGCTTGAGTGCCTCTACATTTTATAAAATTGGACTAAAACAAGCAATTTCTCTAAGTTGCATACAATTGTGTCGAGTTTCTGAAATTTCAGGTACTTGTATCGCTGGCATCGTCTGATTACTTCCTTTCTTATGCAAGATGCTCGAGAAGAGCAACCATAAAGTGTACTCGGAAGTAAGTCTTTCCAATTAACCTGTTTCAGAGCAGCGCACAAACACAACAACAGGCACAACCGGTTCACGCTATTGAAAACTGGCACAAGCACAAGAACAAGCAGAAGCCACAGCAGCACCACCACAATTCAGAGTTGAATACAGTTCAACATTGTGCACAATCTGTAACGCCAGCAGCTCCTCAAAATAGATTTCAGTATGAACAGAAGGCATGGCATTGCTGAAATCAAAATTCTACCATGTATACTGACTTAAAGGATGTCTTATCTAACGCTATCCTTTAATCAGCACATCAAAAAAGTGAATATCATTGTATGCTTAATCGCAATGAAAACTTGAACGGAAACTATTTTCAACAATCCTTTTTTAAAGTTTAGTCACTACACTATGCTAGTACCGTAGTGAGAACGTCATCTTCGGCTCGTGCCTGTTCTTGTGCTTGTGGGATAGTGCAAACCAGACTTAGGGTTGACTTGATTATTGTGGTTAACTCCTTTGCAATTAATGGCTTTGTAGTTAATAAAGTTTATTTGTTCAAACGCTTTTCCATTCTATTCAAGACTTTTTCAGATGCGTCAGATCATCAGTCCAAGGAACACAACCAGGTCCTGACAGATACAATGCTAAAAAGTGTCACGCCAAACTCCAAAGTTATGTCAGACGAATGTATATCCAGGGATATAAGTGTTATCATGGAATGAAGCCACCGTAAGGCATTTGATTTGACTTTCGATAGAGCAATAAATATAGGTTAACCTTGCAAATCTTACTTTAACAAGAGATATTGAAAATTTGATACTGTGCCATATGATTCGCTTTGCTTGCCAGCCATTGTTTTAATGGCTGACAGTCTAAAAAGCTTAATCTTAAATTTAGACCTTAACTGTAGCCTACTAGTGATGTGGATCGGATCGGATCGGCAGTAAAAAATTTAACCGATCCGATCCAGTAAAATTATTTGTCGATCCGATCCGATCCGATCCGGCGATCTGGGTTCGCTTCTTCAAAAAGCTAGATGACACTAATTTTAAAGTCGGATTTACAGTGTCAAACACATCTTGCACACAAATTTGACTGAGCTATAGCTTCATTTTATTATTCCGATAAACAAATGCATAAAAGGAATTAAGAAAGATTGCTGAAGTAAAATTTCAGAAAACAGAGAGCTAGACAATGAACGTTACGTGCGGAGCAAATATTACGTAACAAAGAAAATACGAAAGCACTTTATCAGTTAAAAGTTATAAGGCTAAGAATTAATTTCTTCGAAACTAAAACTGTAACTTTTTTGGATTATTGGATGTTCCTGGATGGAAACTCAATTAGAATTTAATTTTGTTGGAGAGTTGTAGACTGAAACAGAAGCTTGAATGGCAGCTTAATTTTACGTACAGCATAAATTTCAACAATCTGTTTCATATTTTGGGTTGGGAGGTATCTTAAACATTTTTTACTACTTTTTGAAAACTCAACTTGTACTTTAACTTGAGTTTTCAGTTCTCAAGTCTGACAAACTTGTCGGAGAAAACGCTTCATGAAACACTGACAACTTGCGCTTGCGATTCATGTGCAAGTATTTTCAGTGCAAAGTATTCAAGGGCAAACTTGCAAGATTTTATGAAATTGGTCCCAGATCTTGCTTTTTCCCGTATAGATGCCATTGCATATAATGTGCTGTACGCAAGTATTAAACAAGTTAGTAACTTGAAGTTACTGTTCACTAAGTGCGAATCTACGCAGCTTATATTCCCCCTGAGAAACTGAAAACTTGGAGCAGCAAACGGTGTAGAAGGAAAATAGGAAAAGGAAACATTTGCGCACAAAACAAAACAGCAATTGAAGTCATGCTTGGTGGTAATTCTGAGTAAGGTGAGGCTGTAATTTATATGATGATTGAAATCTATCCGGATCGCCGATCCGACTGGCTCAAACGATTCGATCCAAGCCGATCCGACAGGCCTACCGATCCGATCCGATCCGATCCGACCTCCAGATCGCGGATCGGATCGATTTTGCCGATCCGATCCACATCACTACTGTAGCGATACCCCATTAAATCTCTTTTCGTTGGAACTATTTTCAAAGGGCATGAAACTAATGCACTGTTAAGGTTCCATTGTAATTCCTGAAACATTGTGCAAGTCTATTTCCAACTTTGCGGAAATCACTGGTACTGTAGATTGCACCAAATTTTCTAAACTTCGGTTCTAGTTCACAGTGCTATGACGTTTGTATAAACTTGCTTCCATTGGTTGTTTACATTGTCAATTATATTTGCGTGTCAATTCTACGTGTCTGATTTCAGCTGTGTAAGGTTTGACACTATAACCCCATTGCGGCATATTGATGGTGTTTGTGAGCTGTGGGATGAATGTATATGGAGTTCGGAATGCCAGGAAATGATATCTAAATGTGGCGATAGGCATGGGTAAGCATCTAAAATCTTTAATGCGGTAACCTTCACACTAGAGACTTTCACGGTCCGAAATTTTCAGGCCCCGGCCCGGCCCGTTCGAAATATTTTCGACATCGGCCCGGCCCGGCACGGCCTATAAGATAAAAAGTTAGGTAGGCGTTTTCAGAATTTTTACTGCTGCCCAAAAGAAACAAGTGGCCCCTAAAAGGGGCATTATCTCGCCGTTGAACGCATGTAATCTGTGCCATAAGATTTAAGGAAGATGCCCGAAAGCAAATAGTCAACAAGTTGCGGCAAGCGTGGGTAGTGCGTCTGCACTGTATATATGCATGAGCAGGTTTGTGTACCCAATTTGAACCATAGTATATTCGGCGATTGCAAAACGATTTCAAACTTGTAGTGTTCAGAATAAATGCTTGTTTTGTGTTAAATTAGTGGAAATCACTCACAAACGATAATGATGCAATGAAATACACTCGGTTCTATCGGGAGTCACCACACATCAAACGTTGCGTGTAGTGAGTAGTGAGCCGGTGCCGGGGTGAACAGCTAGCCACCCAGTCTTACTCAAATTTTACGAAATATGCTAGACAAGCATGTCCCCCTCTTAAACTTCTCCATCCAAAGACACTTATGCTTATTTCACTCTAACATCAGGGCTGATTAAACCTACTTATCCAAATTTTTCATGGTGATAACATTGTAGAATTATCCAGGGTTATGTTTTGGTAAAATTTTGATCGTCGGCCACACAACCGTCTCGCCACGGAAGTATCTTAGCACATGAGTGGGCAGCCGCGTCGTCTGCATCAAATGAATTTGTCTCTCACAATGGCCTTCAATCATTCAGTTGTTGTCGAACAGATTTTTGAGCAAACTCTTCACAAGACAAATGCTACTTAGATTGCCGAGTAATGAATTAAAAATTTCGATACTTCCAACTGTTCTTCATCATTAAGCAACGGTAATACTGATAGCACTACAGCAGAAACTAATCTGCAAATTGCGCAGTGTATCCAAAATTTTTATTCAACCAAAGGGGGCCACAGAGGGAATAAAATTCCCAAATGAATCTAAATTCATTAACTAGTATCTTTTTATTAAAAATTAAAATAAGCTATTCTTTCTTAACAACAAAGAATAGGCGAAGCAAAAGCAATGAGTATTTATACAATTTAAACTTGTATCGTTAAATTTTGTGCCAATGTTCCCCAGAGGCAAAAACAGCCAGACTGTGCGGACCATAGAGTATATTTTGGACTCAGCTTTGAAACAGTTCAAAAAGAGACAATATCGATCACAAGTATCTCGCCTCCAGGCAAGCTAAAAACTGTGGTCAGATTACATAAAATTTCATTTGTCGTCACATGATGCCATGTTTAAGCGATTTCTTACTTTTGAATACAGTACTATGAAGTAGAGTCATTCAGTTCTTTACACTTTCTTCAATTGTTGCTCGTTCGTTTTCATTGATTCGAATATAACACGTAAGACATATAATATAACCTAAGCTACATAGTTACCTACGGCAATACTCTAACGAAGGTAGAAAATTTAGATAAGATAAAACAAAAGAACCAGTGATTTTTCAAATTTATTTTTGAAAGGATCAATTTTTTATAAAAATCGCGACTAAACCTGAATAAAAGACAAAATATTTAATTGAAAACACCAGGCCCGGCCCGAAACCCGGCCCGCTCCATCACTCGCACCGGCCCGCACCCAAATTTTTCCTACCTCGGCCCGGCCTGTCCCGGCCCGTTTTACCTCAGGCCCGGGCCGGGCCGGGCTTGCGGACCTGAGTGAAGGTCTCTCTCTACTTCACACTCTCCGTTATTTCCGGAGAGCATGATCTGTCAGAACTAGCTCCACCAATTCAAAAATGTGCACCAAATGCACGTTTGTGTACGCGCACTCGCTCTATGTTTACGTGTTGAAGCTAGAAATTTTCGGACCTCTCGGCCCTTTAACGCTGTACTTCTGCATTGAGTCGTATCCATTACATTATTAGATTGGTTCCAAGTTGTTAAAATTTCAACATTTCCAGATTTCTTTAGAATTTTGTGTTCTGGATTGCAGAGCCAGTATCACAACAAAAGCAACATTGTAAGTGTGCTAACCATTAATATTGTGTAGGTGTACGAACAATTGGGAGACTGAGCAGAATTTACGCGATTGCTTCAATGATATTGCTGGGCAATTTAAAATGCCATTTAAGTGTACCCAATTTCAGGACAATACAGGTACAATTGTCTATGGCTACTACTGTTTAATAGAGCCGTGAAACCCGTTGTGTCTTTCTGATGCATTTTCTGCTATTTAGTTATTTGTTATGTTTACCGTTCAGCTATTGCTCATTAAACAGCTGTAACGTAAGAGTCTGACACACAGGGTATTAGTAAACTCTAGCTAATACCTGGCTTTCTTAACTGCGACCATTCTTCACCGTATCATCTAGCTCCACCTATAGGCTAGGCCTAGGATTGCGTGGGACCTCCCTTTGGAGCTAAATGATTGGGACACCCCAGCTAGAGGACGCTTCTCTCGGTCTTGGGAGGGGCGATCTGTCAAATTTCTCCCCCTTCAGGGCTGGGTTTTCCTAATAACGTGTACAGTCGTTTCTCTCTATTCGCTCTCAATATCTCCTGTGTATAATTCTCTTGTGTGCTAGTTTTAGTTGATTCACTGTATGTATAATTGTCTGTGTTTGTCGGGCTTTGCCTTCCTAATTATTACAGTTACTTTTTTATATCTGCTATATTTCCATAATCATTGCTGTTACTTTATTAAATACATTCACTATGTGTGTTTTTGGGTATGTCATACTGGGCTCCTAGGTTAGTGTAGTTGTTATTCTGAGGTGAGCGGGTATCACCCTCTCAATAGGTTATATTAATTGGCCAGGATTCCCCGGCCGGCTCCTGCGCAGTTGGCTCGTTATTCACTTATGCCACGGTCTCCTCGCTTGAGTTGCTCTCGCTGGGTAACGGTACTTGTGTTAGGTTAGTTTCACTCAAGTATCGCTACATTAGGCTGCCAGGATAATATAGTAGCACTAGAGTGAACCTAACCTAACACAGAAGTACCGTTACCTCGCGAGAGCAACTCAACCGAGGAGACCGTGGCACAAGTGAATAACGAACCAACCGCGCAGTAGCAGCAGCCTTGACAAATAATATAACCTATTGAGGAGTGACACCCGCTCACCTCAGAATAACTACAAACTGGCTAACCTAGGAGCTCCTTATTACCTACCCAACAACACACATCTAGTGGATATAAAGCAACAGCAAAAATTATGAAAATATAGCAGACATAGAAATAGTAACTCTGATAATTTAGGGTGGGCAGAGCCCGACAAAAACAGACAATGTACAGTAAATAAGCTAACACACACTCACTAAATCAAAAGGGCGAAGCCCCGCTAACGTACCACTCAGTTGCAGCTGGGGGAACTCCCATGGGAGAAATCAACACAGTAGTGAGAGAGAATAGAGAGAAACGATTGTACACGTTATGTGGACATCCAACTCTGAAGGGAAGTTTGACGGATAATTCCCTCCCAAAAGAAGCGCCATCTTGCTGGGGTCAATGCCAGGCCTAGCTTATAGGTGGAGCTGCAGGATACGATGAAGAATGCTCGCAACTTTCAGTTTTATAGAAACGATTGTGTTGGTACAGCATTATTTCTTACTTTCAAACTGGTACAGGGTTCGAAAATACCCGAATGCCCGCAAAGTAGATAACTAGATAAGGTTAAGCTTATGCTAAACAGTGAGGCGTTTAGCCATAACAGCTGTTTATATTGTTCATTAATGATTACGTTTTTATACGATTGTGGTGTTTTCAGGTTCCAGTGGTTCCAGTTCCTGCTTATGAAACAGCTATATAGACATGCATATTATATTTCATGAATCAAAAAACCTGATTGTTTAAAGGATGATATGATTATTGAAAAACAAAAACAAAGCAGTGTGATCTAAAATTTCTTGGGATGGGCAGAATAAAGAGTAAACAACGTGTATGTGCTAGGTTCGTTAGTACGCAAATTTTTATGGCGATAGATCCTCTCGGCTGGTTAGGTTGCGTACTGCAAACTTGTAGAAGAAGTAAAATAAAGTACAGCTGAGCAAAGAGATATTTAGCTGCAACAGCCAATGACCATGTTCTAGCTTTTAACCCAAAGTATGCCTGTTTAATAGAACGCTAACAGTGGTGATAAGTAGGCGTTCTGAAACCTCCCGCAGCCGCTGCCTCCCGGTGCGGCGGTGTCCAGATGGTGCTGTTTACCTATGATTTACATGTATATCATTAACTGGTTAATTATTATTAAAAACTTCGTTAACCGATTTTTGGTAACCTCTGAAAGAACTCTGAAAGGATGTAGTCTTAGAAATTTTGTGATTAATTCTGAAAAGTTAATTAGTGTTAAATTTTAGGCTTGTCCAAAACGTTCTGACAAGTTGTGAAAAGTTTGCAAAAAGAGTTATATAGCTGTAATAAAGTTTTATAAAGTTACATAGACAGTTTTATAAAGTTGCAAAAGTTTTAAAGAGTTGTGAAAAGTTGCCAAAACTTTAGAAAAGTGTTGAATATTGTCTATAGTTAAATATCGTGTATCTACTTACACCTATCCTACTTACGCCTAACGTTTGATGTGCCGCTTAGAGATAACAAAACTCAAAATCCTAATTACGCCTAGGTTCAAAACGGAAATTCCTACTTACGCCTAAAATATTTCCTTGCAGAAGTCACATTCCTACTTACACCTAAAACGAAATCTCTACCGTGATCCACTTATATGTCATTATTATATAGACTCTGTACAAAGTTGCAATGTAAGTGACGGGTGGCAATAATAATGTGTATAAAAATCCCCAATTTAAAATTCAATGTAACGTTTCGAGGTTATAACATTTAGTATTTTTGGGTACAGTAAGGTCCATAGCAAAAATTTTTGGTTCCCCTTGTCTTCCTTGTACAATTGAAAACTTAATTTAAAATTCAATTACTAATCAATCACACAACAGTTGGGAAGCATCCATTCAAAATTTGAGCTAAATTGGTTAAATTTGCTGAAGTTAGCAGCAAGTAAACAAGCCCTCCCCTTAATTGTTTGCGTGTTTCCAAAAAATATACCCTTACTAAATTTTAAAAACTATTGCGGGTGTGCTGGAATATTTTCATTAGTTTTTTCAGGAAAACATGTTGAGTCGCAAATTTGCTATTCAGATCAGACAAGTTAAATCCACCCTAAATAAATTGAAAAATTTCAGAAACTATGTCAGAATGTGGATACTACTGTAGATTTTATTCGTAAGTAGGAATGTGAGTTTTGACAGAGAGAATTAGGCGTAAGTAGGAATTGGAGTTTTGAAAACGGTTAGGCGCAAGTAGGATAGGTGTAAGTAGCAGTAAGCTTAAATATAATTACTATATCTGCTGGTAAAACAGTTTCGACCCCTGCCAAAAGGTCTGATCAGACGGCTAGGATTTTTTCTGTTTTTTGCACCTTTTTGTGGCCTTTAGCCTTTTTATTTTTATTTGTCTTTCGTGGGCAATATACCATTTTCGTGGGCTATATCCTTCTTTTACGAATTTTTCATGAAATTAATCAAATCTTTAATAAATTATGTAACAATTTTATAATGGCCATATGCAAAAGTGGAAACACCAACTTTCAATAAATATCTTTTCTCATTATAACAAAACAATTTTGATTATTTTGCTCAATACTATACAATTCATGTAAATTACTTCGTATTATATTCATTTTATGAAAGCAGCACATGTCTACATTTCTTGATAATTGTATTTTTTAACTTTAATTCTGTGAGAAGTGGTTCATTTCTACATTGCGTACCGTTGTCAGTTCAGGATGCAGTCAGTAGAAAAACTAAAAGCCCCAGAACCTCAAGAACCCCAGATACCAGAACCCCCATGATACCTAAAATATATTGATCGTTGCGGATCAAATCTTTCATAATATTAACAACCCACCAAGAACCCAAATACCCTCAAAAATCAAAGCCAGACTGTTTAATTTACGGATGCAATTTTTTCGAAAGTTACAGTTAAAGTTAACGAACAGCCAGAACCCCCATCAAAAATAAAGCTATAGATCAAATCTCTAGAAAAATTAAGAACCCACAGAACCCCATGAAGATAAATGCTCCAAGAAAAACAATTAGTAGATCAGAACGCAGCAAAAAGTAACTTTTATCTTGACATGGGCCGAGGTGATGCTAACGTTGTAGGCTTAGGAAGCAAAAGGAGTTGAACCAGTGCTCTAAAGATCTATAGGCAAGATTATAAGATCCCGGTTATTTATATTATGCCGCCTTAGCTATGACAGTATCTTGCGTAAGGTCATTAGTTGCCAATTAACAGTCTTAGAACTTCAATATTGTTAATACTAATTATTTCGTTATTTCTAATTGTTTTGTTTCTAACTTCGCACTTAAGATGGAGAGAATTTGAGAAACGCGTTCTAATTAGATATCATTTGTAATAGTTGCTGCCAACGGATATCGCCCAGAAACATCTTTGCACATTTTGAGGTCACGCTAGCATTCAAACTATTATTGATAGCATTTTGCCAGGCAGAGCATGTTTATCAACTTATGCTGCTAAAAGTAACTGCTGCGCCTTGCGAACCTGACTTCTAATTAGTAGGTTATTCACTGTATCTCAAATCAATGATTGCTGTTGTGACTTAATGAGATCTTGCAAGAAGTCTGAATTATCAGTTTTAAGGACAGCTTCTCTTCAGACTTTGAACTTATTTTCACTCTTTCAGGTTTAACACTAGATTAAGAAAAGCAGTTCTGACTCGAAGAAATGCTATGTGAACCATAAACCTTTGCACACTTAAATTTAATGACAGGTATCAACGGCTGTAATGACACTCATTGATAACGCAAGCTCGCCGATTGTTAGTCTGGACGATATCATTGCAACCAGCCTTATTGCTGGCTTTTCCTTACCTGGACTCATAGTCACAATTTTATTCATTGTGGCTGTAGTGAAGACCGAAGACTTCCGCAAGAACTCATATTATTTGCTTTCGGTAGCGTTGGGAGTGCTGGACAGCGTCACACTGTTAACAATGCTCATTTACAGCAGCTGCTCTATACTACAACAAAAGCACTTAGGAGGAAGCATAGGCAACTTTGCATCAGGCGCCATAATGATGGGATGCTTCTACGGATCGTTTCCAATTATGTGCTCTCAAGCCATTAACAGGTACTTCTGTGTATGCAAGAAAAGCCTCTACAATGAAATGTTCACTACTAGACGTACCTTTGTAGCAGTATTTATTTCATATATCTTTGGTCTTACCGCTAGCATCAGTTTCCTAATGCCATGCTGTCAAACCAAATTTGTAATTGACAACTATTACTGGACCTACAATGTTGCAACGTTGGTTGGCGAAATTTCTGCTGTTGTCGACTTTTTGCTAAGCACAGGAACAGCGTTGTTTGCAACATCGTTCAATGTGGTGGTTTTTGTCAAGTACAAGTCCATGCATAATGCTATAATGTTTGAACATTCGTCTAACAAACAAGAGAAGGTACGGCGGCAGAGGGAATTTAAGCTTTTCGTCCAATTTTTCTTTATAATCAGTTGGATGTTGGCTAACAATTGTCTGTACTTAACTCTGTCGTTTTTTGGAGTGTCTAAATGGTTGAACTTATTCAATACTCTATCGTGGTCGGTACATTGCTCTATTAACAGCTATGTCTATGTGGGTTTCAACAAACTACTAAGGAAAAAATTGCTGATGACCGCGGGATAGACATAGAACAACATTTGAGTCACCATTGTATAATGTTCTCTGCTATCACGTTTAGCATTTTATTGACCAGTTCGTCCGCAACATATGTCCCCCAGAATATGTAAGCTTGAACTTGATTAAGGTTCTTTTCTTTGCTCCCGTTTTGTTGTTTCTGTTTTGGGTTGCCGCTTTTATTCACAGATCTGGCGGAAAAGTTTGGCTGAAATTTTACATGTAGGTACGGGTTGGGGTGAAGTGCTCTGGGACACCTGGAGGACCCATCCCTGTGCGACATGCGAAAGTACTTAATATGGTGATGCTGCATAACATGGTCAAACCTGAAAGCAACGGAAACCGTCTATTATTGGCATCATTTGTAAGCTCTCGTTGTGTAGAGTAAATGGTGTAATAGGACCAAAGCCCGAAAATGTACGAAGAATGAGCTACGGTGATTCAAAGGGTTGAAAAGTGAGGAAACCGACCAACGCCAGTCACTAATATATAAGAATCTACTCGATTTACAAATGCGCGCTGTTTTGAATAGCTAATTGGTTCTATTATGATTAGCTTTTTAGCTTTTTATGTTTGTTATTCTGTTGACTGGCAATAAATACTAATACTAATACTAAAATGGTACAAACTTGATAGTTCTCGTATCGGGCTCATATTGGAATGTGTACGGAATTTTTGTAAACTAGTTTATGGAATTAAAATTACCCAATACGGTGACATTGCCAAAAGTGAAAGTAGTGGAACCCATTCAATATGGGTATCGTTTTCAAGCTCTGAGTAAACTAAAAGCTACCATAGGGCCAGGAAGTCACATATTGTTGGATAATTGAGTTATATAGATACCACGTTCATAAGAGGAAAATGCAGCGGCAACCCGTTCATGCAAAGCTTGTTCTAGAGTTAATGGTACGAAGGGTTCTTGTTGCTACAGGGCCGTAAGAAGAAACTCAGACACCCAAGTTACAACTGGCAAATTATTGACTAACTAATCATTAAGTAGCAAGCAAAGGATATTTGCCCTTACTTGTAGCTGTCTCTAATTGGTCATTCTAAAGGCCAGTCAACCATAATATAGATGTCTAGACTCCTCATCCAACACATTGTAGTCGTCTTTAATCTGGTGGCAAGTGGAAAGGTTACAATTAGTAAGCATTAAATGTGAGGATATCCTGGTTGCATAATTGAAATAAATATTTAAATTCGGAGTAGAAAAGTACTCTTACCACGTCAGTGATATGTTTTCGTGGCGACCTCAGCCTCCGCGAATACACACCCACCAAATAATACAATGCGCGAATACATCAGAAACCTATCTGGAAGCTCAAAATACATGAAAAAGTCAGCGCTCCGTTGAGGTGTGGTATATGTAAATCTGAACTTGGGACAGATGCAGACGAAGTTACAATGAAGTAAAACAGATTTGATTAAGCGAAACCTGAGAGAACGATGAAGCAATGAAATCTATTTAAAATATGTGTTCAGCATTAGTCGTTGGTTATTAGCAACAATAATTGTAAAGATTGAAAGGAGATCGCCGCGTCTATTGTTCAACGGAAAATTATATATACTGAAGGTCTTATACAAAAGTACTCTACTCGACAGCAGTACTTGTTAATGATCACATTTTAATATATATAAATAATCATTAAATATATATCAAACTTTCAATATCAAACATAACAATTTTTCCCTTCTTTAAGGTCTCAAAACACAGTTCCCATCGAACATAGGGATCAGTTGTATAACACCATGGACCCGGCTCACTGTCAGGATTGCGACATAAGTTGTGATCTCCTTCATAAAAGAATTTGTGCATATGTGGCGACTGTTCCGACCATTTCTGACAAGTTCTTCCGGAAACAGATACAGCCTTAGATCCCGTGTAATCATAGGGATTCATGCACGTGGAATCCCCATTGATCCAGCATGATTCATCTGATGGTTGACAGCCAGTGACTTAAATTATTCTAGACACGTGTATATGTTTTAGGATTGAAAGGTTTCATATTCCGCAATTGTACTTTGTTTTTTAATTTATGTACAGATTCTTGTAGAAGTTGAGTCCAGACGAAGACGTCGATTGCTTGGCAAATTTTTTGTATATTAAAACACAAGATCTAAGTACGAAATTTGCCGTTACCAATGAAAATAGTTTCCCAAGTTTTCGAATTGTCGGGAACAGAAAATTTACTACAAACATACAATATTGGCCGAAAACTAAGGAAAAATGGCAAATAATTAATTTATATACCTTAATTTCTGTAATTCAGTTACTTTAAAATCGAATCAGCTGCAGCACTGTGCAAACCGAATGTTTATCCTTTCGTTGTCTTGTTCTAACTATTAATATTAGTGCTTATCCCACGTTTTTGCAGAGTACGTAGATGTTTATGGAACTGGCATAAACTGCGCGTTAACTGTGAGGCTTAGTCGCTGCTGCTGTCAATCCAAAACAGAAGGTCATTAGATACTTACGTTCCAGGGCGGTTTACGCATGCACAAAGCCTTTCCAAGTTAGCAAACCGACATCCTAGGGCCTTTTCAAGAAAGGGCAGAGTAGAGTAGAGTAGAGTTCAAAATAACTGTTTTAACTTGCTTTAACTCCACTCAAGCCTGACTTTCCAATTTTTCGCTCTTTCATGAGAAGGATCGAGTTAATTTTAATTCTATTCTACCCTTTCTTGAAAAGGCCCATAAACGTTTAAAAAAAACTGACATCTATCCGAAACGCACATGCGTCATAACTAGTGGATTTTAACGAAAATTTCCGGCAACCTTGAAGAATTATTCCGAAAGTCTGAAACAAAAAAGTGTGTACAAAATCTGTAGGCTTCCAGTGAACTAAATATACGTCGTAGCCCCATAAAACCATGTATTTTCGGAATCCTTGCGGCAAGATGAACTTTTTTATAAAATTTTAAATTTTTTATTTTCATTTTTTCATTTTCATTTTAATTTCAAAAATTTTAAAATATCGATTTTTTGGTGATTTTTTTCCGGACCGTTCAAGCTATTCAGTTCATGCTTTCAGAAAACTTTTCCCATACGAAGCTGCATCGATTGACACAAGAACGTAAAACAATCGGTTGAGAAATAAGCATTTTATTCTGCCATTTTATTCCAAAAATTCGTTCTTCCATTTTCTTTGATGTTTGCCGCTTTTTGCAGCTTTGACTGGTTATTACTCGAAACTCGCTCAACGGAAAATTTTTCGATTAGACTTTCAGGACCGTCTAGGCGTCTGCTTCCACCTGATGTGTGTGGTATCTCAAATTTTGAAAGTAGATTTTTTTCGAAAAATATCACTTTTTGACCAAAAGTTTCGGCAAAGCAAATTTTGCAAAAGTGAGTAAGAATAACATAATCATAAAGTTCAAGCTGAGCTGATTCCAACGATATGTAGGTTTTGTTGCTACGACTTACACTGCGCCAGCAATGAATTTTTAAACAATATTCCTTGTTTCAGCTGGTTTTTGGCTCCCTTTGATGTTGCCGCCTTGATTTGACTGAAGCAGTGTAGTAAACTAAGCAAAACCAGCTGAAATAAGGGATATTGTTTAATTCATTGCTGGCGCAATATAAAGCGTAGCAACCAAATCTTTATATAGTTAGATTCAGCTCAGATCAAACGTTATGATTACGTTATTCTTACTCACTTTTGCTAAGTTTGCTTTGCCGAATTTTTTGGTCAAAAAGTGGTATTTTTTGAAAAAAATCGACTTTTAGTATTTGAGATACCACAAATATCAGGTGAAAGCACACGCCTAGGCGGTCCTTAAAATCTAATCGAAAAAATTTTCCGTTGAGAGAGTCGCGAGTAATAACCAGTCAAAGCTGCAAAAAGCGGCAAACTTCAAAGAAAATGGAAAAAACGAAGTTTGGGAATAAAATGCGTATTTTTCAATCCATTTTTTTGTTCTTGTGTCAATCGATGCGTCTTCGGATGAGAAAAGTTATCTGAAAGAATGAGCTGAATAGCTTGAACGGTCCGAAAAAATTCCCCGAAAAACCGATATTTTAAAGTTTTTAAAATTTTAAAAAATTTTAAATTTTATAAAAATGTTCGTCTCGCTGCAAGGATTCCGAAAATATATGGTTTTATGGGGTAACGACGTATATTTAGTTCACTGGAGGCCTTACAGATTTTGTACACACATTTTTGTGTCAGACTTTAGCATGACTCTCGTTTCGTCGCCTGAATGCAGTCCCACAATAGAAAGCTGGAGCAGACACCTTCTGGGCCTTTCGGCTCCAGTAGTAAGACATTCACAATTCACATTGCTAATCGAACTGCAGCAAAATTTAAAATTTCAATTTTAAAATATCGGTTTTTCGGGGAATTTTTTCGGACCGTTCAAGCTATTCAGCTCATTGTTTCAGAAATATTTTCCCATCCTGACTCATCGATTGACACAAGAACGAATAAAATCGGTTGAGAAATAAGCATATCATTATAAAAATTCGGTTTTCCATTTTCTTTGAAGTTTGCTGCTTTTTGCAGCTTTGACTGGTTATTACTCGCGACTCGCTCAACGGAAAATTTTTTCGATTAGATTTTCAGGTCCGCCTACGCGTCATCTTTTACCTGATATATGTGGTATTTCAAATTTTGAAAGTAGATTTTTTGAAAAATACCACTTTTTGATCAAAAATTTCGGCAAAGCAAATTTAGCAAAAGTGAGTAAAAATAGCATAATCATAAAGTCCAAGCTGAACTGAATCCCACAATATGACGGTTTTGTTGCTACGCCAGCAATGAATTCTTAAACAATATCCCTTATTTCAGCTGGTTTTTGGCTCTCTTTGATGTTGTCGCCGTGATTTGCCTGAAGCAGTGTAAACTAGCAAAAGCCAGCAGAAATAAGGGATATTGTTTAAAAAAATCATTGCTGGCGCCATATAAGTCGTAGCAACAAAACCTTCAAATCGTTGGATTCACCTCAGCTTGAACTTTGTGATTACGTTATTTTGGCCCATGTCAAGATAAAAGTCACTTTTTGATGCGTTCTGATCTACCAATTGTTTTTCTTGAAGCATTTATTTTCATGGAGGTTCTTGGGGTTCTGAGGGTTCTTAATTTTTTGTAGAGATTTGATCTATAACTATGTGTAGTTTCATTTTTTGATGGGGGTTCTGGGGGTTCTGGGGGTTCTTAACTTTTTGATGAGATTTGATCCGTAACTACATGATATTTAGTTTCAAATTTTTGATGGAGGTTCTGGGGGTTCTGGGGGTTCTAAAATTTTTTCAGGAGATTTGATCCTCTACTATCTAGTTTTAAGTGTTTGCTGGAGGTTCTGTGGGTTAGGGAGTCCGGGGATTTTGAAAAGTGTATGCGTTACCTGAACTTAGATCTATTGCGATGTTGTTCATCTTTTCGTCGGCTTCCGACTGATACCTATGTTGAGCGCATTGGATGTTAGTCAAAAAATTTTTCAGTCTAATTTTTGAGAGAAGCCAGGAGGACCCCCCCCCCAGCACACCCCGGTTATATGGCACAAATTGGATGACCGAGATACAAATATACACGTTATCAACATATGATGAAGGAAAGTGTCAGATAGAAAAGATCCATAACATAGTCACGTAGCCATAGTCATTGAGTAGTGGATACAAACGCATGAAAAAAATTTGAGAACCTCCTTTTTTTCTGACGGGGGTTCTGGGGGTTCTAACTTTTATCTTGACATGGGCCGTTATTTTTACTCACTTTTGCTAAATTTACTATGCCGAAATTTTTGGTCAAAAAGTGGTATTTTTCAAAAAATCTACTTTCAAAATTTGAAATGCTACATATATCAGGTAAAAGATGACGCCTAGGCGGTCCTGAAAATCTAATCGAAAAAATTTTCCGTTGAGCGAGTCGCGAGAAATAACCAGTCAAAGCTGCAAAAAGCGGTAAACATAAAAGAAAATGGAAAAACGAATTTTTGGAATCGAATTTTTGGAATAAAATGTTTATTTCTCAATCGATTGTTTACGTTCTGGTGTCAATCGATGCATCTTCGGATGGAAAAATTTTTCTGAAAGAATGAGCTGAACAGCTTGAACGGTCCGAAAAATTTCCCGAAAAATCTATATTTTAAAATTTTTGAAATATTAAAAAATTTTAAATTTTATAAAAAATGTTGATCTAGCTGCAAGGATGCTGAAAATATATGGTTTTATGGGGTTACGACGTATATTTAATTCACTGGAGGCCTTACAGATTTTGTACACACATTTTTGTGTCAGACCAGTAGTAGTTTTTCTTGCGATCTATTAGCCCATGCACATTGTAGTTGAATTGTTTTACCGGAGAAAGGAATTTTGGGACATCTCCTAAGGCTAGCTTTTGGCCTACGACATTGACACCCAGCCAGATTGCGCATTAATCAATGTTTGATGAAATATACTGAGGTAAACTTAAATCCATGAGATGGCAACATGAAAGCACACCACTAACGTTAATCTTTAGTGAGGAAAAATTTTATATTTAATTGATGTAAAGATAGCACCAAACCACGAAGGCTACCTACATGGAATGGAAGTAGGGCATGTTGATGATGTTGACGTTTTGATCTTGCTGGTTGAATTTTTGATCTTACTGGTTGACGTTTTGATATTGCTTGTTGACGTTTTGATCTTGCTGGTTGTCGTTGTGCTACTGTTTGTGAAGGGATTTGATTGTTGGAAACCCACAGTTGTCGTCATGTCAGCTGTGGTTGCTTTCGTTGTTATTATTGCTCGTCCTGTTGTTTTTGTTGGTGACAATGTTGTCATCTTTGCAGTCGGTGCTGTTATCGTTTCTGGCATAGGGAATTTGCTTGTTAACTTGGAAGATTTCTTAGTACTCCTAGCATCAAACTGGATACTGTCAGTATCTTCTTTGTTGACGGCAAAGCCCGTTCTATTGCCAGCTCTTGTGCAATCAGTGTTTCTTCGAAAGCCTTCCGTGGATAATATGTGGGCGCAATTTTCGTTCAGGTCGATTTGAGACGCGATCGATTGGAAACAACTGTCCAATTCTTGTGCTCTATCACTATTTTCAGTACACCTGAACACAGTAAATGTTATCTGAACTTAATTTTCATTTCATATTTATACAGATGCCGTATACTGCTATACTAAGAAGACGATCATCTGGCTAAATACCTATTCTATTTTTGCAGGTAAATTGTGAAAAAATCATTCTAATTTTCTTACTTTTTATTATTTATTTTATTTTAATATGTATTATTTATTTTATATCCTCACTTTCCTCGCTCTATCAAGCTATCGACAGAGCTACTCGTCTTTCATCAGACAGGCGGATTCTATCATTATGTTGATGTCAATAATTTGCATATTGATCTTGGATTGAAAAGTGACAAATTTGGTTAATACTAACATTCACAGATTAATACTGTACGCACGGGCATTGAGTCATTGAGTTATATTTCCAGTTAAAAGCCAAAGGTAAACGTGATTGAATGCTTATTGAGTCCACAGTAGTGAACGAGGTTGAGGATTTTATGTGCACCCCATGGTCCACCCCATTTCGAACAAACTGCTTTAACTTTCCAAACGTAAGCAAAAATGAGCGGAACAAATAATTTTTTCGAATTCGAACAAATAGTTGAGCGGAACAAATAATGTTTTACACCAAATTTAAGAAAAGGTTCGACTTAGTGAAAATGTGATTTGGAAATTTCTTAATTTTCCATAGAAAGTGACAAAAATTTGGACATTTTTTCCGAGCGAAGAAGACGTCCTTCATGTTTATTAAACCACCAATTTATGCTTCCGTTAACGTTAATTTGCGAAAAATTACGTTAACTTATTCTGATGGTACGTTTTTAAAAAACAAATCAATTGCCTTGCCGAACGTGTTTTCGGACAAGGCTCCAGTGGTAAGCAGGGATCACTTTGGTAAAAAATCGATTGTAGCGGATTTCGCTCATTTTCACATATAATATGCCCAGATATGTTCTCCAAGATAAGACAAAATATTATAGTTTGAAATTGAACTGTGACAGCGTTGTTCAAAGCTGGACAACTTGAAAATTCCACCTCACCCCAGTTGGTGTTCCGGTTAGGAGTAGTGTCAGCTAAGTTTACAACTTTACCTGGGGAGGGGAAGCAAATTTATTCAACGTTGTCTTGAAACAGAATTAATATTCTCATACAAAATGACATTGCTAAGTGAAAATTTGTCAATTTGGGTTGTTGAAACGTCAACATTTGGGATGCTATGTTTTACTGTGTTAAAAGGAAGAAAATTAAATACTCTTATGAGCTGATTTGGAACTAATAAATCCATTGTGCTACAGGAAAAAGTTTTACAATTTAAGCTAAGCTGCTCTATCAGATTTAAAAGCTGGCATTCTTTAGTTGTTCTATAATTTGGTTTATTAATAAATAGTCCTGTTCCATTAATTTGCTTTAACATTTTTTGCTTTAGTTTATTAGTAAAGTACATAGTTTTGTGTCCAGTGTACTGAATTCGGGCAGTGGTGCCAATAGAAAACAGTTTTTAAGTGACAGACTCGAATCGCATTTACTTTTGCATAGCAGAAACTGTGTTAAAACAGAAATCAATTGGAAAAGGAAGTTTTACTTGGTGCTTTCTAACCTTTTATACAACTCTTTTGCACTTTTCCTATGTAAAGACTGTGCATATAAATCAGATAATGCACAGTGCAGCGTGCGTATAACTGAGTTATACACACGCTGCACGCTGGGAAGCCGGTCCCTAATCTAAGTTGCTGTAGCATACAGATGACTGCATTCTACAGCGGTGTGTACAGCAGAGATCCAACCTAGACAGCTCTGCTCCACACCAAAAAGTAGGCATCCCAGCCATGGCAAGCAATAATGTTGCTGCCACTTCATGTTGAAATTTGTCTAAACTTAGCTGTCAGCTGCAACATAAATGAGTAAGGTTTCATCAATTAATGAGAGGTTGAATCGTTGTATAAGTACTTTACAACACACCTTAGCGTTGTTCACTAATTTCTACTGCGTACGTCGTATGGGAAGCCCTCGTGCGTGACACTCGTGCGCTTCGCGCACTCGTGCCCCACACTCGGAGCTTCCCACACGGCGTGCGTATAAATCAGTGAATGCACGCTGAGGTGTGCTATAAAGTATACTTGTGCAACTGAGATTAGTGAGACAGCGATCTGAGATCAAAAAGGTTTCAATTTGTTATACAGTTTGCAGCAAAACTGGTTGAGTCGTCCCATTTTGGATTAACCTAAGTCACTAGTTTGAAAAAATTCGTTGAAGTCTCGGCAGGAGGTGAAAACAGAATTAAATTCTTGTCTTCTTTTTAAGTTCATAAATTACTGGCAATAAACTAGAAACTTATGAAAGTGTCATAACAACTCAGTAAGTGAGCGAAAGCTACGCGTGAACTGGATAAACAATCGAAAATACAAGAAATGTAGAATTTTCATTGTTAAGTAGAATATGGATTAGTATTAATAGCAGTAGGTGTAGCTTACTTTTTTAGCTATGTTTACGTAAGTAAACTTGACTTATGCCATGTTGTGAGCATGCTATGACTTATCAGTTATAGATTTCTGATCAGCTTGTTACTGTAAACTTCAGTTTGTGTTTTAAGCATGAAAAATTGTGGATGGAGGTTTTCAACGTTACTGAATCCTGTTAAAGCAACTTTATTTACGTTTAGCTAAGCTGTTACCTGATATATTATTGATCACACATCAGCGCCGCTTCACCGCTTACACCCGCACCACCTCAGCTACTACACGTGGTGCTTACCTATTGCTACTACTTGCAGCTACCGATACGCCGTTTTGTATCCTTAGTTAATTGTTCAGAATAAACTAAATAGTACTGTAGGTCTTGCATAGCGCGGCGTGAAAAAACCCCAAATTTTCGAATTTTGACTGTAACTTTTTTATTAAGCGACAAATCGAAAATCAAAGGATAACTACCATGAAGCCTTGCGAAGAGCTTCAAAATGAGCCATAAAACGTCTCTCTAGCACTTACGGTTGGTGAGAAATTTTCGACCAAACTGATGGGAAAAACCCAATGCGGGAAAAACCCATGGGCGGGAAAAAACCCAGCCGAAAGTTTTGCTGGAAGCGAGCCAGAACAGTTTTGACTATACCATTCGAAAGAGAGGGTCACTTTCAGTACATCTGAATCAAAAAATATCAATATTTTTGCAAAAATTAATGTCAAATTGACTTTTGAAAATTTCGTATGTTTAACACGTAAGCATAGGCAAATTTTGGAAATTTTTGTAATCTGCTTAATTTATGCAGTTTAAGCATCCTATCACATAGAAAACGTGATTTTATTGTGTTTAAAGCCAAACACGACCTGTTTTAGTGAATAATTAAAAATTTAAAAATTCAAGAAAAATTTGAAAATTGGGCTTGAAATGGCACCATCTCAGATTTTGGCCACCTGGACCACACATAGAAGGTCGAACCTAGGTAAAACCTATACCAAATTAATCAGGAGGCTCTACTGAGCTAAGAAATGCATGAATTTTTGCTTTGGTGCAAATGGTTAGAAAAAATTTCATGTTGAAACTTGGGTTTTTTTCCCGCACATGGGTTCTTTTCCCGCCGAGTCTAGGTCAGCCCCAGGTCGCACCACAGGTACTAGAGCCAAATTGCATACACCGCCGTGAAGTTCGAGACATATCCTCTGTGAAACTGTAATCCGTTTTGGGCTGGATTTTTCCAGTAGTTCAGGGTGACCCCCCCAAAGTTGACCCTGTCTGACCCCCATGTTGGGACCAAAAATTCGGCAAGATATTCATTCGCCCCACAACTCCAACAGAGCACAATTTCATTCGCCCAGATTAGTTAACATAGCAGTCTAATATCACTTGCCCTGGTTGCCACAGTGTTAACTATTCATTCGCCCATAAAAAAAGCTAAAAAACATACATTGTACAGAATAGGAAACACCGAAATATAGAAGGAAAGTGCTCATGGAGATAATGCAAGAATGAAATGGAAGGAGAAACATTAGCGTAACAGAGGAAAATGCGTATGTTGTCATTTGTCAAGGTGACATGGCGTGCAACTAGTTGCCGTGGCGGTATAGAAACAAATCGTTTAATTTGTATGCGAAGGGTGTTGGATGAATATGTATTGGCTTGTTATATAAAATTTTTGTTGGTTGTCTTTGGTTTTTTGTTGGTAATGTTGGTTATGTAAAGTAATGTAAGGTATTCTTGAGAGAAGACTTGAAATTGTAAAAACAATGGTGGATGGATTATGTTGTTTACGTTAGGTGGTTGGCTTACAGCATTGGCGGAGGTTTTGTCTGCTTATTTGTCGTTGAAGCCATACTGTAGGTGTACCTTGAGAAAACGTTGGGGGAGGGGGTAGCCGAAATTAGGGTGGGTGGGGTCAGCCATTTTGAGGTGGGGTGGGGTCCAGAAAAATCGAATTTGGGGGGGGGGTAAAAAAGTTTTTGGTCAAAAATTTAGAAAAACGCGAATTTGCTAAAAAAGCGTTATTTCCAACTAAAAATCAACAATATTTCTTCATTTTTGCTCATTTGTTCGAAAAAACTTTTAATTTTTTGCAAAAATTTAGAATTTTTCCAAAAAATTTACGAATTTTTGCTAATTTTGAGGTAAAATTTTGAGGGTGGGGTCTGGCAAATTTGGGTGGGTGAGGTCTGGGATTTGGCCATTTGGGGGTGGGGTCTGCCTCCAAAATTTCGAGGGTGGGGGTGGGGTCGGCACTTTTCCATTTGGGGGGAGGGGTTCCCCCCCCCAGGTCTATGGTTGAAGCGTCTATGTCTGGGTTGGATACTTGGATATTGGGGGGAGGGGTCAGGGGACGATTTCTGTTTGGGGGGGGGACGCTGTTTGTGTAAGAATGTGAGGGGAGGGAGGGGTGTGGTAATGAAAAACGATTTTGGGTGGAGGGTGATAGTTATTATTTGGGGGGGGGAATCCACCATAGTTTCCTTGGGGGGATTTTCTCTGCCCGCAAAATTTTTGACCAAATTTAAGGCCACCCTCCGCAGATTTTTTGGTTTACCCTCCCGCAACTTTTGGCTACACCCCCCGCCCCCCCAACGATTTTTGGACCCAAAAAGTTAACTAAATTTGGTCTAAAATTTGAAAAATTTTTCTAAAAATTGGCCTAAAATTGCTTTAAAACGGTGCAAAAATACCTAAAACGTTGAGAACAAGACTTATTTTGATGAAAAAAGGGCTGAATTGCAGTTATTATTAGGGGGGCGGGAATCCACGATAGTTTCCTTGGGGGGGATTTTCCCCTCCCCCGAAAATTTTTGACCAAATTTAACCCCCCCCCCAGATTTTTTGATTAACCCTCCCCCAACTTTTGGCTACCAGACGAACGATTTTTGGATCCAAAAAGTTAGCTGAATTTGGTCTAAAATTTGAAAATTCTTTGGGGGGGGATGCGCCATAGTTTCCTTTGGGGGGGATTTCCCCTCCCCCCAAATTTTTGACCAAATTTAACCCCCCCCCCCCCCCAGTTTTTTTGTTTAACCCCCCCCCACCTTTGGGCTACCCCCCCCCCCCCCGGCGCCCCCCATCGATTTTTGGACCCAAAAAGTTAGATAAATTTGTTGTAAAATTTGAAAAATTTGAAAAATTTTTGTAAAAATTTGGCCTAAAATCGCTTTAAAACGGTGCAAAAACAGCTAAAAACGTTAAGAACAAGCCTTATTTTGATGAAAAAAGGGCTAAATTGCAGAAAAATATTGAGAGGAGGGGTCAGGGGACGATTTCTTTGGGGGGGGGGGGGGGGGGGTTTGTGTATGATTGTGTGGGGTGGGAGGGGTGTGGTAATTACCAGATTTAACCCCCCCCCCCAGAGTTTTTCTATTTACCCTCCCCCAACTTTTGACTACCCCCTCTCCTGCCCCCCCAACGATTTTTGGACCCAAAAAGTTAGCTAAATTTGGTCTAAAATTTGAAAAATTTTTCTAAAAATTTGGCCTAAATTTGCTGTAAAACGGTGGAAAAATACCTAAAACGTTGAGAACAAGACTTATTTTTTTGAAAAAGGGCTAAATTGCAGAAAATTTTCTAGTTTTTGGCCACTTTCCAAATTTCTGAGGTGCGAATTCTGGGGGGGTGGTACTCATATGTATTGACCCCTCCCCCCAAATGGAGGGGTCGCCGACCCCCCCCCCTAAAAATTTTTTCCAACCCCTCCCCCCAAATCGATTTTTTCAGACCCCTCCCCCCTAAAAATTTTCAAAGCCCTACCTAAATTTTTAATAATTTTTTGAAAATTTTTAGCTAAAAATTCGAAAGTTTTTAAAAAAATTCCAAAAATGAGCGAAAAATTGCTAGAATTCTCGAATTAAGCTAAAAATCGTTAAAAATAGCTGTAAATTGAGAAAATTTTTCAATTTTTTAACGAAAAACCGATTTTTCGCCGACCCCCCCCTCGAAAATTTTTCTTACCCCTCCCCCCAAATCGACTTTTCGCGACCCCCCCCTCCCCCTTTTTTCGCCAAACCCCCCTCCCTACTTTTTTCTGAACCCCCACCCCCACTTTTTTCGCCAGCCACACCTATGGTGGTACTCCCTGTCATAGGTGTAACGGGGATTTGGGTTGGGGGAGGCCCCCTGCCCCGAAATTCTGGGGGCGGCCCCCCTTTTTAGACCTCTCCCAATCCCCCCAAGACCCCGCTCCCCCCAAACCTCCCCCCAAAAATTTTTTTATTTTGATGCCAAAAATAGCATTTTCAGCCATTGGTAATGGCAAAAAACGTCCAACCATTAACTAATTGTAACATTAGACAGGGCCTTTAAACTCGAAAACTTGTTTGCCAGCATGTTTTTAACTCCAAAATAGGGTCAATATTGAGTCAGAAAGTCCATAAAACTTTTGAAAATGTGTGTTGCACGCAATAGTGAACACTTTTAAGGCAACACTTTGGACATTATTGAAAAGATTTGCCAGATTTACCCTAAAAAATATATACCCGATTTTTGGCCATTGTTTCGGCCCTTCGGCTGGAGTACCCCTTCCCCCCCCCCCCCAGTTGAGGGGGGGGGGGGGTCCGGGGGTCCTTCAAAAACTTTTGGGGTGGTTTCTAAAAATGGCTTGGGGGGTTACCCCCCTTAACCTCCCCTCAATTACACCTATGCCCCGCATCACATTTCGGAGTTCGGCCAAGATTAACCACCAATTTGGTTCCCCCCCGGCATATATAGTTAGTGTCCTAAGGGGGGGGGGGGTTATGCTCCCCACATTCTTCGACCAAAATTTACTCCC
>JASAND010017148.1:0-2500 GCA_030248195.1 Trissonchulus latispiculum | reverse complement strand
ATGGCCTAGGTGGCCTATTGACCGGTGGTCAAACCACATAAAACAGCGTTTTTCGGGATTTTGGTTGGGGGCATATATAGTAAATCGTCTACGCTCGTTTCAATGAGCATATTTTCAGAACCGACGGAAGTGACCACTGGTCACTATGGCCTAGGTGGCCTATTGACCAGTGGTCAAACCCCTAAAACAGCGTTTTTCGGGATTTTGGTTGGGGGCATATATAGTAAATCGACTACGCTCGTTTCAATGAGCATATTTTCAGAACCGACGGAAGTGACCACTGGTCACTATGGCCTAGGTGGCCTATTGACCAGTGGTCAGACCCCGTCAGTGAGTTAAATCAGTGAGTTAAAGATGATAGAAAACAGTACCTCAAAGTGGGCCACTTTTAAGTTAGAATAAGCCAAAAATGATTTTGGAGGTCAAAAATGGCCATTTTTGAGGAAATCAGTTTTGTTAAGATTACAGCCAAATGTTTGTTACAGAGAATTTTGATTTATTTATACTCAATCGATTTAGTCCTATTGATTTACTTTCTACTCGATTTATACATTCTAATTCCACATTATATTAAGGCTTATTAGCTGGAGTTCTTTGCATTAGATTTGGCCGAAACACCCATTTGGTAAAACTGCGATTATTTTGTTTTAAACATCAATTTCTCAAAAACTACCCCATGGATTCGCATAAGCTTTGGTAGGATGAAAATCCGCATTATCTACTTGAAAGGCAGATTTTCCGACTTGCCTATTTGAGAGCTCGCCCCCTTTTCTGCAGCCAACTTTTCAATTCAGCTTTGCGATCAAGCTATTTACAGGTTTCTGCCATCTTAGTCACTGTTGATATGCGGGGGGGCAGATATACTGTCGGCTTGAGAATGATTGAGGCTTCTTCAGCTGTGCTGACCTTGGCCAATAACCGCACGTCAGTCTGGCTTGGGGGCCATGCTTTCTGTCCTTGGTCTTCGTTTCTCCGCTCCTTTGACTGCCTTTCTGTAGCCTTCGGAGAGCAGCATCTGTCGGGTCTACTGTTGCACCCATCGATGCTGAGTCAAATAAAAAACTCGCAGTATTGCGGAGTGGCTTTTCTTGACTTGAACGTCACCAGCTGCGAGAATACTCAATGCGAAGTTGCAAAATTTCGTGTCATTCCAGATTTTGGGGGATTTTATGGAGTAAGACCTGGTGAGCCAAATCCATAAAATTTCCCTCGACCTACATGTCCTTCATATCATGGCACAAAATGAAATTTTACCCTATCCTGTAGTTTGGGAAAAAGAAACTCAAAGTTTGATGGTCTATTTAGTTATGTAGCATATCAAAATCGTATGCTGGTTTTTTTGCAAATTTTGCTTTTTTCGCATTTACTGAGTATAAGTTTTAAAACGATGTGTCAAATTTCCTACTCTCAAAATGGTGAGTTTATTGTGTTTAAAAATTCCCCTCACAAAAGGATACCACCACCGTAAGACCTTAGGCCAATATTAAAATTTCAATGCTACAGCGATTGTAAGGTCAAATACTGCAAGTGGGATTATATGGGATTGGAAAAAGCAGGTTCGGACAAATGGGATGGGATGGGACGGTGAATTTGAAAATCTGGTGGGATGTGATGGGATGGGATCGGAGAATTCGTCCCATTTGCCAACTCTGGGGTAAACACAGAGCTTTTTCTGTGAAAAGTTGAAAACTTTTCGGTGAAAAAACTACAAAAATTTCTATGGCTTCCACGAAACCCTCTAAGCGTGAAGGATAGAGTTAGCGAATGTAGAAATTGATCCTAACATACCTAGAGCATACATTCCGTGATCTTGATAGATAAGAACTGATTTCCGATTACTGCTCGGTTTCGACAATAATTTTTCCAAAGTATTTCCATCCAGATCTAAGAAGCTATCTATATAAGATGAAATCTGATAGTTTGCCAAAAAGCATAGGCAAAAATCATACTTTCCACATGTAATCGAAATGGGGGGGCCAGTTTGGGGCCCGTGGTCGACACCGGCCCACTTGGCCCTGTTGGGCCGGAACCACGATCTGGGGGGCCGGGCCGTGGGCCAGCCCCCGAGAATAAAATGGGGCGGCCTCACCACCGGCCCCCGAACAACCCTACCTAGGTATAGCTGGAATAACCTGTCGTTGTGACCCCGATGCACCCTTGCTATTTTTGCGGACTTCGATGTTTTTGTAAAGCGACGGATGAGACCACCATTTGCTCTGTGTGCACGGACATTTAAATAATTGCAAATGCAATAACTGCAATACTATTTATTAATTGCTGAATAAAAATTTAAACAAAACAAACTTGCAAAACGTTGGATGTAAATTGTAAACCTAGTCTCTCTGACAATGTTTAGAACGGAAATCTGAGCAAAAAATCGGGTCGTGTCAGGTTCGTGCCCAGTTACCGAACTCACATAGGTTCCAAAATGCAATTTGAAGTATATGTGCACAAGGAATAAAATTAGAGCTATTGGAGTTTTAACTACTGAAACTGAAAC